>JAUJYS010006740.1:0-10094 GCA_033995665.1 Melogona broelemanni | reverse complement strand
GGACCGTAGGCTCACTGAGCCATCGGTTCGTACGCTTCCCAGCAGCTGGATTACAGGAACGCGCCACCGCTCCCAGCGAATGAATGTCGTTAGGTGCTCGAACCATCCAACAATCTCGTATTTGACAGTTATGTGATAGTACTTTGAACAAGCAATGCTGTTATTGGTGGCGAACTTACCCTTCGTCCGGCTTCGTTGTTGTGCAGGTTCATAAGAGTACGTCCCTGCTCCCTCGAGCCCCTGCCAAAATTCTTCTCTCGCTCGCGCACATCCACGAAGCCCTCCGTGAACTTGTATCCGTACTCGATGTTGTCGCCGCACCCGCCCCAGATCCAGTCACGGTGCAGGGTCTTTGGTCGAGCCGCTCGGCTGCAACCGCAGCTGGACAACATGCCGTCTCGGCAGCCGCGACTCACTGCGTGGACCACACCAGCGGCGGCCACGGCATGTGCAAAGGCAGCTTCTCGGCTAGCTATGTGGAAGAAAATAAAAATTAAAAAACAAGACAAGTTTGGTTTTGGGTTGCGCTCTCAGCTGACGCTATCAAATCATTTGACAGTCCAATTTCAATCTAGCCCCACTGGGATTGTCCATTGAACATACTAAACATTGTATGATCACAATGTACTACAATGTAATAAAGAATGAAGGGACCAGGGATTGAAAAGGCACCAATTGAATCGAATTCTTGAGTTTTCAATGCATACGAAAAAAAAAATAAGGTTGAACAAAACTCAGGTACGTGGTTTAAAAAGCTAGCCTAAACACGTTGGAATTGCATACTTGCCGCTTTATAAGGAGACAGCAGATAACACAAGTGATTGATGCAGCAGGTTGGTGGAGTGATGCTGTGACTCTGAACTGGCAGTTTTCGCCCCTCAAAGCTTTGACGAAGAGTTCCGGCTGCATAATGGCGACAAGATTGCAGAAACGTGCCTTATATACGAGGGAGGAGGGGGGGGGGGGGTAGAGCACGATAGTCGGACATGACTACATTAAAAACTCAAGAATTTGATTCAATTGTTGCCGTCTCAACCCCCTGGTCAAAGATCCCTTCATTTTTTATTTCTAACCACACGGCTCCTAAGAAAACTCTACAATGTGTTGCAGATGTATCGAACGATCCGTCTAGCTTAGTGGGTATGGTAACATACTGTGGTGCGAGCGGTCCCGGGTTCGATTCCCGGCGCATGCTCTCGTTTTGTCGATCCTTGGGTACTGGTGAAAATATGCCTCTTAACATCCGTCTAGCTCATTGGGTATGACAACCGACTGCTGAGCGGGTGGTCCTGGGTTCGATTCCCGGGAAGTCTTCACATATTGCCTAAGCAACACGAAGGGTTCATAATCTCCTGCACTCTGCAGTGATATTCACTCAATGGTGAATTCCCCAATGAAAAAGAAAATAATAATAAAATAAATGTTTTGCCACAACAACACGAGGGGTATAGAATCTCCTGTAGTACAAGTTACTGCCTGACGTCCAAACGGCGCAAACAACAATGGCGTTAAGACTCAATGTCGCAGTGACGAAGCGTCGCTGCGACACAATATCGCAGGGATCAAATAGGGCAATGTATAGGAGATAAACGGCGCGGGAACGAAATGGCGCAAAGGTATTTAAAAATCGTTGAAAAATGTCATATTAATATGAAATGTGTGATTTTGTGTGTTGCATGCGATCTTATATACAGGGTGATCTTATATACAGGGTGGGCAAAAAGTCAGGGCACCCCAAATGGTTTTAGCTACAAATTGAGCAAACGTTTACATAATGCTTTGAAATTTTGTAAAAGCATTCATAAACTAATTACATGTACAAACAAATATATCATTTCAATTTTTTTTTTCAAAGTGTCCTATTTTTTTTTAAAAACCAAACGCGGAAGCAATTACATGGGTAAATTTTGCGCCTATTGACGGCTATTGCAAAGATTTCATGCATACTTCTGAAAACAATTCAAATTAAAAACAAATATTTATTTATTCGAAATACCAGTCTTTCGCACAATATATCCCTGACTTTTGTAACATTAGGGTCACATCTCCTGGTTCAAAACCAATTGTCAACTTGAGCCATATTTTCTTCATTTGCGTGCCCCTTCTTGGTCTCCCGATTTCCGCACGACTCTCAATATGTATGAATCAATTCACGGTTATTATTTCTCAAGAAAGTTTTATAAGCATCGCCTAGCACAATAATTTTTTTGTTTTCCGTAAGAAAATATCGCAGTTCGGTCGCCTCACTGAACGCTAGTTTGGATCAAGTTGGCAACGGCACGAGTTGTCAATGTTGACGGCGTAATGCAGCGCCCCCTATGAACAGAAATTTTTCAATGGCATTTTTGCGCGAAAAATTTTAAAATAAAGAGTTGATCAATACCCATGCAAAGGTTTAAGAAGATCGGTTAACTTTTCGCGAAGATCTGTTAAGATGAATTTTGGGTGCCTTTTTTTTGCCCACCCTGTATACGAAGTAATGCAGGTTATTGCAATAGGAAAAAAGGCTATTACAAGGAAGCCTTCCATATCCATAATTTTCTCTTTCTATGGCGGGAATTATTAATTACATTTGAACTATCTAAAAAGATAAAAGGAAAATAAAAAAATAAAGCTCATAAATTGCCGGAGGTTTTTTTCCCCACTGCTTTTCAAAATATTCTAGCTAACATCGTGTTGTTTCAAATTGATGGCAAAATAGCAAAAACATGTTTTTCCTATCCAGATTTCCTAATAAGCAAAACTTCTTCAAACGCTATAATACAGTGCTGATTCTCTGCCCTCTCCATTTTAATGCGAGGGTTGTTCAAAAGAAAAATATATTTGCACCAACGTTTTAATTAAATTTCGGACAAGATAATTTCCGGGAAGACATTGTGTGATTACGGGGCAGCCACAAGGTCATTCGTGATGTACAGGTACATCTGACATTGGCTTTCAATCGATCCAATGGACATGGTGTACCAACCCTAACAATAGACTATAAAAAGGGGTTACTGGCATCCAGGCACCTTAATGTTCTAATTGACCGCTCAAGTGAGCGAACGACAAAGCAGGTCTTGCAATTACCTCGAGTTTAGGTCGTTCTGTGAGCGAATGGCCTGTTATCGCCGCTTAATTCGAACTTGAAATTGCTAATCATATGATACTTTCTGTCTTAACCCACCCACTAGGATCGCTTCAAACGCCGCGTATATGTAATATATTTTTCATTTTATTTCAAGGATCGCCAAACCGAGGCAACCAAATCGAGAAAACAAGGAACACCAACTCTGTGCTTAATCTCTATGTGATTAGAACATTTAATCCCGGAATCAAAAAAATCGAGAGTGCCATGCCAGGAATCGAACCCTGGGTCGCCGCACCATAAGTTCAATCTCTCAACCAACCGAGCTGTGTTGAGTCGTAGTTTGAGATTTTCCCACCGTATGACCACCCTACTGCCAGAAAAAAAAACTTTGCGCCACATTTTCTTCTTCATCATCATCAGTAGTTTCGTCACATCATTGTCTTACATCGTGTGTGTACGCGCGAAGAAGGTAATTATTGGAAAAAGATACGCGATGCGCCAATATCCGCGCTGCCTATCCGGTTTTCTTCGTTTCAACAAAATGCCCGTGATGGAGGTGCAGAAAATTCCTGAACGACTGCGGCACTAAAACAACCAACTCGTTTCACCACCGGTCGGTGTGATGAACCGATGCGTCGAGCTGCTCGTGATCACGTGTTTGTTCAACGTAATAGCAGTGACGACGACTAGGACGCCGACTATCAATCCAAGTACCTTTGCTGCAAATTGGTAAGTTCATGGCTTTTATTATTTTTTATTGATTTCGCAATTACCGTGAATATATGATAATCAAGCAATATTATTTGATCAACATGATTAAACCGGGGATCATAAGTGTAAAGAGGAGGTGGTCTTCGACCAGAGAAGACGAGGAAACGGCAACTTCTTGGATAATGGATGTTGTATATTCTCGTTGAACAGATATTACAAATAGGAGATGAAACTAATTGTATAAAAATTATTTCGTAGGCTTACACAAAAACCTATCAAACAGTATGGCTCCCTTTTCCCTTTAATCTTATCTGGAATAGATTTTTATCATATTCTTGAATCATTCTGATTCATTTTAAGATGCTTGAACAAACTAGAAGTTAATCTGGCTGCTGTGCTTAAAATTTGAGAACTTTCAAAATTTAAATTGGGCACTTTTTTTGCGTGGCAATAGTCTTTTAGATTAGCTGTGTCTGGAAGACTTTATAGAAATCAGGGAGTTTCTTACGTTAAAAATTGTGCCGGTTTGTAGAACTGCAAGAAATGTGCGTATATACGCGAATCAATTTTGATCCAATCTATATTTTACAATACGAACGAATAGAGTCTATGCAAAATTAGGAGGCTCCGCACTGAGCAAATTAGCGAAATAATTCGGCAACGCGGCATCTTGTACGTTGAAACCGTGTGCCTTGTTTGGGTTCGAACGGAATTTCCTATAAGACACGTTCACCAAGCAAAAGGCTTGAGAATAAATTATCAATTCTATTGTCTTGGCGCGACATTGTTGCGACATTCAACCCCTGTGTACACACGTTATTATCATTTCCAGAGCGTGTACATGTATAGTCTTCGCCCTCGACCCACTTCCATCCCATTTCGACTAACCCACGTAGAACAGTGTTCCGTAGGAGTCGATAGGACCAACGAAATGGAACGTGTATTCAGTGAATTGAAAAAAATGGATGAAAGGAACTTAAGAAAGTAATTTCCAACGGCTTCAAACGGTATTGCGAGCATAGGCTTTCCATTTAATTTACGGCGTTGACTGTAAATTGTCTCCAGGATCAAAAATACAAACGCAATTTGAGTGGATACTGAGAGAGGGAGAAAGACATTAGCTCGCCAATTAAAATTAGCCAAATAACGAAAGGGAAATTCAAAGACTCTTGATTCAGCAGTCTAAACTGTAAAGTGCTCGCCTCACTAGCGAATCTGTAGAAAATTATTGTTCCTGAAATATACTTCACACAGTTGCCTTTCGGCACGATAATGACGTGTTTGATGATTTAATTCACTTTAAAAAAAAAAACTTGTTAGAATAGTAAAATATTTGTGATCGTTTTATCCTGTCCGATGTCAGAATCTATCCGGAATCTATCCGAATCTATCTCGAATTATTTTATTTTACTAATCCATTTTATGTTCACATGAAATGAAGCATTTTAACGACTGTATTAGATGGACGAAACGTTCTGTGGGATTTGCTGCTGGCTCGCTGACCTAGTTCCGGTGTGCTAGTTTCATATATTATAGGGATTACTGAAGTTCACTTTTCGCGCATAAATTTGTCAATTTTCCAATATACCCGTGCACGTTACTTTAAAGAAGCCAATACGGCTTCTATAAATTGACGCTACAAAATGATTCTATACAGCATCACCACCACCACCATCACCGACGATAATGCGCATGAACCAGGTTGGCACGCTTTGCAAATCAATCACGACCCACATATTCCCTAGATCTTGCCACGAATTTCCTTCGCCGAGGTTTGATGGTGGGAGACGACGAAACCGAGTTTTACTAAGTACTTCTATTTCGCGTGAAACTTAATTCGGGAGGGAGGGGATTAAAGGGGAACGAGAGCGAGAGAGCGCGCTCCGCTATCCATGTGGTGGCTGGTCCGCAGTTCAGCTAGAAATGTACGGTTCCTCGTTAAGTCGTGTAATTTATCCTATGGATGGTGAAATGAAGGCGTGGACGCTCACACACAAAAATTATGCGGCAGTCGCTTTAATTTTTAACTGATAGTCACGCAACACGACACGTATAACAGTCAGTTTCTGCGACTGTAAAAAGTACATTTTGTGTGCTGGGTTTTAGTGTGTCGTTTCGAAGACTCGTACGAGCCGTGATGTCGCAGACGTTTGGGCAAAGCACTTCGGAGAATCCGTTCCGGTGCAGCTGCAGATATCAGGCGCTTATACTGTGAGTTACTGTACTGCGTTATTTAAACGAAATGTTAGTTTATCTTATTTGGCCTTTCTGTTTTTGTTTTACTGAAACGCCTACGAGGAAAGGGCACGGAAAGTGTTCATATTGACTGTTTTAAAAATCGAAACTTATTTTCAAAAATTTGTCGTGACTGACTCACGTATATTTTGTTACATTTTATTACTTCCGCAGTTTTGTCTAGCATTTGAAAAGACAGAACTTCAATCCTAAAAAATCAAGAAAAAATATTTTGGAATGAGAACGAGAAGAGGAAGATCGACTCTTTTGAACTTTGGTGCTGGCGGCGATTACTGCACATACCCTGGACTGCAAAGCAGACCAACCAGTCAGTTTTAGACAGGATTAAGCCCATATACTCACGAGAGATAGTGGTTCTTTAAAATTAACTGCGATATTTTGGGCATGTCATGTGGGCGACCAACTCCCTTGAAAAGACGCTAATGCTTGGGAAGATAAGTGGAGCGAGAAAAAGGGGACGACCATGCACAAGATGGCTGGACTGTATAAAGAAATAATCCAAGATGTCACTCCGGGAGCTGCAAAACAAGTAATCGAATCGTCCCAGTTGGACGTCACCAGGAATCGGAAACGACTCGACGGATTATAATAACAACAATTTTGGAATGGTAATATTTTCCAATGTCTTTTTTTAATTTTTTAATTTTCCAGTCAAATCTCTTACCCGCCAAAACTATTACGCGTCAAATCTCTTACGTGTTATTCTGGGGGTTTTACAGCAAAAACTATTTTACGCGTGGGAGATTTGACGGGTAGGAGATTTGACGCGTAAGAGTTTTGACGGGTAAGAGTTTTGACGGGTAAGAGTTTTGACGGGTAAGAGTTTTGACGCGTAAGAGATTTGACGCGTAAGAGATTTGACGGGTAAGTGATTTGACGGGTAATAGATTCGACGGGTAAGAGATTTGCCGGATAAGAGGTTTGACGGTTAAGAGTTTTGACGAATAAGAGTTTTGACGAGTAAGAGTTTTGACTTGTCCCCAAGAAATGCATGCTTGTAAACGTAAACTGCTGCCCCGCGTAAGTTGGCTTTCGTCGCCTATAGCGCACTAAAACCACACGAGCTCCGGAATAATGCGGCAAAGCGTGCAACCGGGTTTGGTGAAGCGAAATGCGAATGGTTTACCACTACCATCGTCGACTTGTAGATGGTATCGGGTTTACCCAGAAACATATTTATCGTGAGAGACCTGGAAACTGTTGTGTTTGAGGCAACCACTCTTTTTCACTTATTTTATGTTTGATTCTGCCACAATGCATCTCTTTTAACAGTTTTGTTGCCACTTGTAGCAAAATTGATTATACGGTAACAATATAACAAATACAAAAACCCTTAACCTGAATGCCTGTTAAGCAAGAAACATGTATTAAGGAACCTTGAGTGACATCTAGTATTTTTAATTTAATTTTCAAATTTAGGGTAATGATGAAGGTAAGATGTTTGTTCATTTGTATTGTTAAAAAGTGTCGCAAATGCCAAATCAACTTGGTCAATTTTTAAAGAATTTAGCCAACTCAATGTCGTCGGTGCTCGTCACGCCACGAGCTCCTAAATTAATTCATATTTGATCGTTGTTTCATCTATCATAAGAAATACTGATATTCCAAGAAACGTTCACGACTTAAATAAATCGATAACATTGCTACAAATTTTCATCAGACTACAGTTGACTGACTGTAAACAACCTGGCTAAACTTGGTTTATTGTACGGAGAAAAGGCAACGCCCCCTATCTCTAAGGAGCCATACATGATCTTTGGGCATAGCAATGCCCTTTAGAGCCACAGATAACGCTGTAATCCAAAGTTATCCCAAGTTTAGTTCGGCCACAATCTTTCCATCTGGAGCAGCTTTGTAATGAAAATCTGGTTCGTGTGATCCTTCGAGCAATTAAAAGCCTCGCTATATTTCTACAGTGGAGTAGCGTTGATCTGTGTCAGGCATGCGCTGAATGCGTGAATGTTATAGTTTAGTTGAACAAGTATTGTTTCATTTTACTTCCAATCATTCTCGTGAAAGTTTCACTTCAGGAGAGTCTAACCCTCTCTGATTTAGTGTTTTTTAATTGTTAATTATTAACTTTGCATTTATTGAAATTGCAATTCCCTGCCACCACGATTGGTTTGTAATTTATGCAAATATGTGAGCATATGTAAACGAAATACTTACATACCATATCAACAACAACATATCGCTTAACGTTTGTTTAAATAGAGTTAAAAATATTCTCCGCATTTTATGCATTGCTAAATCGAGGAGGAGTGTAGGGATGTCGCTATGGAGATGGCTTATAAAGCTTTCAAGTTTCAATTTAGCTTGAAGCTTTTAAATAATTATGCTTTGAAAATGAAATTCTCTGTTTTGCCAACGTAAATACACGTAAATGCTTTCCTTTGCTTCCTAGAGCCGTTTGTGAAAAAAAATACACGAATCTTTTATGGTGTACTACAATGACGTATGCATTTGCCAGTTTTAGTGCATTTATGCCCTAGACCAAAAACCACTTATATCAGACAAAGGCTTTGTGAATGAAAGACGGGAGATTGTCGCAAACAATTTAACGGAGAAATTCTGCCGCCGAGCTCACAAATTAGCTCGGTAATCGCCTTAGCTTGGCGAAGAATAAAGATTTTCCGGTTCACCAGCTTTATTCTCTTGAGTTCAGTGCTGGCGTCTGACTTTTGACCCGCCGGGAGATTGACGATGCTCCAAGGCATATATTGTTTTTAATCATAGTTTTGTCTGGTCTTGGCATATTTTGCAACACTTGCAACAACTAAGAAGTGCCCAAAATAATATGACGATTGGCAAAAACTTGAAATGTAAACGCATTACTATTTAAATAACAAAGCCGCATAAAATAAGATTGAAAAGATAGAAAATCGAAGAAAACCTATTTATTTAAAATGAAATAACGTTTCTAGATAGTACGTGATATAAAAAAAAAATCGATGCGGTAAAATACTATCTGTGTCACGGTAGATTTGTCGTTCCCGCGTACGATGAAACCGCTATGCCGCTAATCATATTCGTTTCCGCGGCCATCGGGCGAGATAGCCCACGTGATCGGCCGATGCGGTAAAATGCTATCGAAATCGCGGCAACCGCTATGCCGTAAATCTTGCGTACTTCTGCGGCTTGCCGGGCGTTAATTTCCGTGCTGCGTTCGCTCGCTCCCAAGTATTTTAAGAGATAGATCTTAAGAGATTTCACGGGTCCAAGTTCACCTCAAGGAAACCTATTAAAAGTTTAATGGGCAGATGGCGCTACTGTAGAGTGAAGAGAGAGAGCGAGCGAGAGAAAGCTGCTCGGCAGATTCATTCATCATAACCGTATTTGGTCACTCTGCGCACACCTCGCGTCACTATCAAAATAAATGACCCGGCCACGGCGAGTGGTCAAAATCCGTCCAGCAGCACTTTTCTGAGAAGCGATTCATCTCTGGGTAGTATCGCGTCCACCTGCGCTGTGGACTGTAATTTGTTACCCAGGGCAGCTCCACACGAATATTTAGCTCGCTTGGCAACACGCTTGGACCACTGTATACCCTCCGTAAGCTAAAACTCAAATCAAGCTCCACCACATGTAACGTCGTAACAGAAATGATGAAGCTGCGCATTACCGCAGACTCCTCGGAAGGGAATAGCATTCCAACATCCGCTTTTCCTGAAAGTTTGCGCGTAGATGTACAGTACCAAGCAAGGCATCATTTATTTCGATTGTATAATTAAGTACCGGCAATTATTATTCATCAGTTAGCTTTCTTCGTCAATTAATTAATTTTTTAACCGAATTAAAACTTATTTGAAAAATGTTTAATTTTAAATTTTAAATGAAAATTAATTAAGTTGGGGAGTCAATAAAAGTTATGAAGGATGCTTTTCCTTCATAACTTTTATTTTTTGATTGATTGCATTACTGTATACACATATATATATCGTCGGCCCCCAGTGGCTCAGTGGATATGGTCGCCGTCTACAGAGCGGGTGGTCCCGGGTTCAATTCCCGGCGCAGGCTTTCGTTTATTCGATCCTGTGGTACTGGAATGTGCCCCTCA
>JAUJYS010006739.1:0-10094 GCA_033995665.1 Melogona broelemanni | reverse complement strand
AGTCTGGCTATTCCAGCTGTCATCCCTCTTCCCTTCCCTTCCCTGCCCCTCACATATCTCCACAGAGACACGAGGGTACAGTAATCCTTTAGTGCACTAGGCGCTACGGTGATTAAAAAAAACAAAAAACTGATCAGCAAATGCTTTAATTTGCCTTGCATCTCCAACCACATCTTGCCTAATCCTCGGCAATATATCCAGAAGAAACTCGCAGCAAATGGAAGAAACACGTCAAAATGGACCAATAATTATTCTCGTTCTAGTTCGACCTGCACAACAGCAACAGCGACGCCATCATCCCAGCGGGCGCGGTATCGGCTGCCGACCGCAGCAAACGCCGATCTCCTCTGCAGGGCCTCTCCGACTCGGCGGTCCCGTTACTCCTATCGGACGACGCCAGCCCCGACCAACCCACCGCCGACGACAAGCAGCTCAACAATGTCGTGCCATCACAACAGCCGGTCAACGGCCGTCACCACCACCACCACCACCATCATCACCATCACCACCAGGGCGCACCACCGGTAGGTGGCGGCAGCCGGCCCCGCAGCGGCGGCCACAAGCAGCGTCACAGCGGCGACGGGGGCCCGGTGCCCCTGCACAACTCGACGCCCAATTCCAAGATGACGGCCGGCGATCCCGCCGGTCCCGCCGTCGTCACCATTCCATTGTCATCGTCGGGCGACGTGAGCGGCAAACACGGCTCGTCCAAGGACGGCCGACGGCGGCGTCCCCTGTCGCACACGGCCATCTCGGCTACGCCCAATCACGTGGGTTCAGGCACCTCCCTGACCTCGGTGGGCGTTGCCGGAGGACAGCGGTCCTCCTCTTCGCCCAAACTATCGCACCACGGTGCGGCGTTGACAGGTGGTCGACACGGTAAGAGTGAGGTCAGTCGTTCGCAGAATGCACAGCAGCAGCAGCAGTCATCCGTAGTAGTCTCCTCATCGCCCCCTTCGTTGCCCTCGTCCATCTCTTCGTCTTCACCTTCTTCGTGCTCTTCCTCATCATCCTCCTCCGAGCAGACCACCAAACGGGTCAGCCCCTCTCCTAATGTTGCGGTCAGCAGCGGTCAGAAGGGTTCAGTCTCCAGTCCTCCCATCCTCTCCGCCACGTGAGCCACGCAGCAGGGTTTGTGTGTGGTTAGGTAACACGATCCCCCAAAACCCCCTTATCCACTTTCCCAACTTGTCTTTAAAAAGAACATAATTTTTTCCCCCAATCCTCACATATGTGACTCCCTCCCAACCTCATTGGCTCTATAAGAGTGAGTGGCGAAAAATCATGGTAGAAAATAAATTGGACACCGCAGCGAAATTGCCTCTCTGCCACCCTCATCACTTCTACTACTTCAACTATGTGTAAATAGGTAATGAAGAATGAAGATGAAAAAATAAAGAAAATCGAAAAAAAAAAATTCAACACCGGATTACGCCACCCTCCGTCACAGCATTTTTTTGGATGGATACGGGTATTTTTTAATGAGCCGATATATATATATATATATATATTTATGTTTTTGTAATTGCATTGTTCTTTGATCTTTTTTTGTACAATATATTTATATATATATTTATATATATAAATATATAGATATATATATACATACATTGTATTATCATACTCACCGAAACTATACAAATCCCCCATATATGAACGAATATATAAATATAAGAATCCAAATATAGACCTATACAATATATAGCGATATATGTGTATATACATATATGCATATATATACATGTCATGTATATGTAGATATCTGTATATTTATATATACCCAGTAGATAATAATTATATTTCAGCGACCAACTCATAGAAATGATACTTGACTGTGTGTTAACTGCTACACAAATTCACCACACTATATTGCTCTCATGTACCGCTAGAATTTGGTCTCCCAGTCAATTTGACGGATCTAATAATCGATTATGTAAGGGAAAATTACTAGTATAGACAATGTTTGCAAGTTCCAATGGAATATATAACGTACATGTGTGTATATAACGTTGTTGCCAGTTTCTGCTAGCAATGGGTTGGCGATTCAAACCTACGTTGGGCGATGGATGCCGAAGCCTTGTCGTAATGTGACTATCAGACACTAGAGTATTGATTACAATTATTAAAGCATAAAATTCTTGCAATAAGGGTTGGTAGAGATCCTCTTCCAAATTTAGCAGTATATTTTTCAGTAGATTTGCAGTATATTTTCCAAGAGTTATTTTTAACAGGATCTTAAAGGATAAATATTTCCAAATTTGCTTGCGTCTCGATGACTGGACAGTTAGGCGATCATTTTAGCATTTTTTTCATTATGCCGATTCATTGTATGGTGTAATATTTACCTACCGTTAAAGACCTACAAATATAATACCAAATACGTATGTCACATGAATATATATATATATATATATGATATATATTGATAAACAATCTAACAACCAGCCTTATTATGCCATATGAGTTTTTATCACTGGGCATCAGACAATCAAATCATTAAATATTGTCACTTGTTTAGCACAATTGTTACATTTTAGGATAAATGAAACCACAAACAAGGCTATTCACATTTAGAAAAAAAAATAGCTCCCACCACTTTTAATTGGAACATTCCCTGTTGACCAAGATCGTCAAGAGCATTATTTAGTTTTTCAATTCATGTGCAGTTAGTCAATTAGTCTTTTGCTACTAGTTAAACAGACTCCTACCGTGAGTGGTCTAGCGTAGATCATTCATTTGTATTACCAACGATTATACCCAGTGGCACATATAATCGAGGCTTCAGCTGTTGTTTCTTTTTAAAACCATGTCTTATGTGTTGCCGCCACTTTTGACTTGAAATCAATATGATCAAGTGCGCCCTTTCTTGGATCATGTTTCATTATCCACTTGAAAATACCAGTAACTGCAGAACTGTCCAGTCATATTAACCAGATTTTAAAAATGATGTAAGAACAGTTAGAACACAGTTCATTTCTGGCCGTTTATGATATTTCTGTTTGAGCGGTTCCAATACTCTGGTGTTTGTTCGACTGCAACGATAAAGTTTCTTCGATCGGACGTCCAGAATTACTTAGTAATCTATTGTAATTATTGTTATTAAAGGGAATAAGGGGAAAAGGAGTTGGTGGTGGACGAGCATTGCAATTTCCAAGTCGAGTTTGAGCACAAAGTTAAGATCAAATGAAATGGAGTATATAACATTTTCAACTAAATTTAATGTATCTTATCTTCCATAAATTTTAAAGGAACATCTGAAAAAAAAAATCATTCTAGAGATATGCGACTGTCGCTTTTTTGCACGATACTTTAAAGCGTAGTCTCTTGGCACTGACTTCTTATGATTTGGTAATTGCCCTGGCGATTGAGACCTTGGAAACTGTCTCTTGTCTCCCACCAATGTTTCTTTAGGATTAATCTATATCGTCAAATGGCTTGATGTGCTGTGCAATTACCTTTCCCACACCTACGATCATCAAGATCCCCTAATGATGCTACTTTGGGAAGAAACCCCCCAAACTGGCACCATTGTTAAAGTATACAAATCTCATCATGCCATCATCCAAATAGCCGTAATGTGCAACCTTTTATATAGAATTTAATATGTGTGTGCTTGATCATTACCTTGTCCAAGAAGAAATATGTTATGAAGTGATCATTTTATATTATTAGGACACACTGTGGTACTTAAAAGTTGAATGTTGTCTGCTTTTAAAACCAACGCGTGAGTATCAAATGCCAATATATGGCAGCTTAATTAGTGCATTTCGTTCAGTAGTTTTGGCTTCTTCCGATTTTTTTAAAACTGAAAATTAATTTTCCATTTATTGATATTTCTTTAAAATTGTTCATGAGAAAATCATCGTGTCAAAAATGAAATGCATATATTGCTATCAAATAGGTGAATCAAGTTATCGTTGGGCTTATTCCTTTTCAATCGATATCCCTGGAGATATTTTTTATAATCTGAAGTCCACAATATTCGAATCGAGTTGGACTCCAGTTTTTTATGATTTTCTTGTTTGCCAGGTTTAAGAACACACCAGTGTTTACAGTTAAAAGTGCAGTGTCCTGCTTGATGAATTCAATTAAAATCAATGATGGGCTTAATTTTTAAGGATGAAGTAGAAAACCATAATTCAAAGATTAGCTATCCACGTTCATATGAGTGTATGCACGGCACTTGTGTAGCGATGAATCATGGAAGTGTTAAATGAAATATGTAAAATTTACTTTTTATAAATTAAGATATTAGAGGTTCTCTTCTATACCATCACAAAGTACAAGCGATCACTCTTTTAACAATTTCGTATTTGGTATAACTGTCTTTATTTACGTGGAATTCGAAATTTTCTCATCTAATGTTTAGTAGACTTGTAACTTTTAGAGTGCCATGAAACAAGGGTAGTGATAGCGGCGAATTTCATTTGTGTAAAGGTATTTCCTTTGTTTGTGTTCTCTTGTGAACTTTTAGATGCCACATCGAGGTACCTGTATATGTACATATTTAAAAAAAATTGATTCACGCTAATAAGAGTTGGCACTTGATTCAAGTGAATGCTACATCATTCATGAAATATCAGATTCACAGCTCTGAATATGTTCTTGTTTTGAAAGAATATCTTTCAATTATAAATTGTCTGATGTCAAGAATTTCGATCATGCATTAGAATCCACAAACCGTCAACGTTCGAGGCAATATTAAGGCAAATTATCTCGCCATGGTTTTGTGTGTGTGTGGGGTACACGTTACAAAAAGAGGATATAATGTCTTCTTACTATTTTTTATTTAATAATTTAGGTTACCCTCGTATTGGTGAACTTCATTCTAATAATACGAAAAAAGTTTAAAAGGAAAAACAAATTAATATGGTGAGGGCAGGTACTTTCATTGATGTGAATCTGATTGAACATGTAAATGTGTGAGTAAATGGTTGCAATATGCTCAATGTGAATTTGGTGTACATATTATAAGCTCTAAAAGTGGAGCCCCCTTCCCCAGCTTGGGTCTACTAAGGTTCCCCTTCCTCCTCAAAACACAGGTCATATCAATGACGTACCACTGCTGACAACATGGGACTGTTCGACCATTAGCAAACGAGACAAGTTGGTTTCTAGGCGAAAGTTGGCAGCAAATGATTTTATGTAGATATGAAACTGGGAGCGTTTCTCTCTTGTGAAGGGACCAGCATTCACAAACGCTCCCCTTGTCTCGGTGGCTGCGGGCCTCACTAATATTTAAATTTTGTAACTATTTTTTTTTACACCATAACATATTTCAAGTGTTTGCGGATATATTATGTTCGCCAGCAAGCAACTAGGTACAAATCATCAAAAATGATCTATCATTATGATTTAGGGCTTTTATTTTTTCCACAGTAAGTGTTCACGTATACTCGTATAAATACGCACGTACTGTAAGTTAGAGCCTGGCTAGTCACACACACACACACACAGTTTAATACCTCGAGAAATACGCTGTTTATAGGCTTTCCCCATTTAAGTCTTTTTAGCCTTGAACGTCAGAGCAAGGCTTCTAAAGTTAACATATTACCTATTTTAGCATGTTTTAGATTTTCAGTTGAACAGTTTCAAGTAGCTGTATCCATTCCTTTGGGGGCAATGGTGAAGTATTTCGTAACTCAATTCAAATATTTATTAAATGAGACGAGATTGCATTATAATATCAATCAAAAGATTTTCCACACCTATGTTTGGTTCTCAGGTCAAGATTCTATTTTCAATTCCATCTTTTTATTTCTTTTTCATTCAGTTTTGTAAGCGATTACCTCAGGGCTTGTTATGAAGCGTGAAATACCTCATTTTAAGATATCCCCAAGAATATATAGTGTACAAATCATTGTCTTATATAATGGATTCGAGTTTATGTTTATCCTATCATTTTATCATTATCACTATTTTTCACTCGTCCTTCGTGTTAATCTGTTCCATTTCCTCGATATATTAATTAACTATTTTCTTCTCCACCATTCCTAACCTATTTAGCAATGTGCAAGTGTGCCATATATACTATATATATTGCTTTCTGCCAATATGGCAGGTCTCAGTTTTTCTGTCTCTTTAATTTTATTGTTAATCTGAATTTTAAAATATTCAGCCAGGTCAAATTCCAAAGGAATTTAACAAGATGTTAGCAGGTATAGGAAAAGGGATAGCATTGAAAGAGCAATAGTAATAAATTTGGATGAGATCTACCAGCATTTGCTCAGAAGCATTGTTAATGGTGGGCAGGTTATCCCAATTTTCAAGACCCTCTCTCTCTTTCTTCAAACACCTTTTCTCTTCTGCAGTTCTTGTGGTATCAGCCGTGGTACAAGGCTCCAATATTGACCTTTGTTGAACTTAAAAGTTCTTTGAATGAAGCTCCCATTCATGCAAAATGATCCTGGCTTTGTTTCAAGATGGCACCATTTATTTACTCGGCATACAACTTGTACATCATGTAATGGCTGACTTACGTTCAAACTTGTGTTTTATTTTTGGTAGAACAAGAATGGCCCTCTAATTTCATTTAGGAAGATTTGCACCTAGTGTTCAAAACTAGTGGTATGACGAAGAAAATTAATTTTCGTGTACGACTTTATTTCATGTTGTGTGTTAATATGTTGGAGAACAATTCCGTTCTTCTAGCAATGACTTGCAACTTGGCCTTTTTACAAATCTTATGCCATCTTGTCTAAAAGGATATTCTCTCATACCGCTGTAGCTGATTCTATTCGCCCAACATTTACATTATCATCGTACCATCTTCATCTTGCCCATCGCGTGCTCACATGTGAGAGATTACCGTCAATGATGATGATTAATTTTTTTAATAAAGAACCAATACATTCTACAGGGTGCACCATAGTGAATCCTGAGGTATATGAAACAATAACTACGCTATATATATTTTTTTCTCTGGAACATACAAGCTGTGCCGTGTACTAGATTTCTTGTCTATTGTTTCAAGAAGTAGACGTAGCTGGGTATCATTTCCCTCTTTACAGGTTTAATTGTTGTTAGTATAACGGGCGTTCAATAAGTATCTGGAATGATTTTTTTAAACGAACGGCTGGATGGATTTTAATGAAATTCGGTACATAAATACTATCAACTCTTACAAATCACTCGGAAAAAAATAAGTTCCTAAGGATGAATTTTTTCTAATATTTTGGATGAGTGCGTAAGCCCCTCAAGAAGTGCGTTTCGCTGTGTTGTTTTTATGTTTTGCACACCAAAACGTAACTGATAACACGTTCTTTTAGAATCATCCTCTAACAAAGTTTTTTTTGGGGGGGTAAACGCCCTTGAACACATTTTGTATCCTGCCATTACTGGCTTAATTCTTTCGTGAAACTGTCATCCAGCGATTTTGTTTGAACAAAGCTGTTCACGCGTGTTTGAGATCATCCTTTTTGACAGCCACTCGCCGTCAACAACTCTGAGCATCTTTCAGTTATTTATCCCGTTTCGAAACTTTCCAAATTTATTAAGAAACATAATTTTTTAATATTATTTCGTCCCTAATTAAATCATTTTAAGCTGACTTGGAATAAAAATTATTCTCAAAATGCATAAAAAATGCAATAAACGGGCTGAGCCGCCATCTCGTCGTCGTCCATGCTAGCGTTCAATTTTTTTCTAACGTTCAATTTTCGAATCGAATTGAAAAAATTTGAAGAAGCTCAGAAATACCTGGATAATACTTTGGCCGATTTTCATTAAAATCCATTCAGCCATTTTTTAATGATTTTAAATGATTTCACTTGGTGTTACCACCCAACCCTGTCATAATGCATGATCTGAACTGAGGAGGTTGCCATCCCCTTGTTCGACTTTCTCTTTTATTGGTTAAACAAATGTAAATTTAGGGCCAGATTGGCGTTGCGAACAACCGCAACAATCTTATATACGTATTGTAAATAGACAAGAAACAGTACCCAATACTGGTCCGGACTTAATTTATTACTGATTAGACCACATATTAATTGTTTCTGTCATTCAAAATATTTTAAGTAAGGATGACATTCTTGCCATTCAATGACCTTGTATATGCACAATCAATGTTAATGTCAGGCCTTGCTATTTTTGATTCCACCACAGGGATGAATTATGATCGAAAAATATAAATAATTATGTGTAAAACTTGTTGGATTAAATTTGTTGGCATGGTTCTGTACGGGGATGCAGGTCAAAACCAATTGGAACTTTTGTGAGCCATCCTCAAATATTCCTTTCATTTAATTTGCCCACCGACTTTTTGTGTTAGGAAAAGTTTCGATAATGGCTAATCATTCTGTACTTGGGAACCATTTTTTGTTTTGAACAGAAATCGAGTTTTGACATTCCAAATGTCACAAAAGTCTAAATACTATGTTTGTCTAATTGTTTTTGAAATGAATCGATATGGCTAATTTGCAGGAAATAAAAGGGCCTTGTAAAAAAAAAATTAATTCTGGAGCTTTAGTTTAAATTACTATTATACTTTCAAATTAACTATGCTTGTTGCTATCATGCTTATTTCAATTCAATTATAATATTCCACCCTTTACAAAGAAAACAACTTTTGTTAAATTTTATTGATTAAGATTTTATTGGATGATTTTGATTTAAAATTCCTTGAGCAGTTTTGATTGCTATGCAAGTGTGTGCTGCCTTGCTATTATCAAGAAACTTGTGCAATACGTTGAGTAATGATTACAAGGTCAACATTTTGTTAACTTTTTTGCTTTGAGTTTCCTCAAGTCTGTCCTTTGTTCATAATATTTGTTTTACTAGCTGTTATACCTCAATGATACGTGTAGCCCTATACGTATAATACAGTTACCTGTTTTTGTACAATTAATTACCATGTTTGCAGAATTATTAAATCCTGAAAGGCACAAGATCCTAAAGTTATGCCCAGGTGGACATGCCTTTAAAGATGTTATAGCTCCTTTGAATAGAGAGAGCACATGGTTTTCTTGAGTTATACACGTACCAGATCGTTTGTTAATTTTAATTTGTAATCAAATTTTTTGGATCGAATTGAAACCACGATTATATCTTATGTCGAGAGATTATGGATAGGATTTACTCCCTATCCAGTAAGAATGAATGTAATATTTGTCTAATCTGTGAAAAGTAATGTATTTGTGTATCTATTTCTATGCACATTGGCAACCTATCAAGACAAGGGTGAATTACACTTATGTATCCAATAGAACATCATAATTTATTTTTTCAGAAATTAAGTAAGTCTTATGATTGCAAAGAACAATGGTTTATTTTTAGGATAAGCTTAAGATCAAAATGTTTCAAAAGTTTCAAAGAGCTTTTCAATTATACCAATCATGTTCAAGGATCTCTTTTCTCAACAATAACTGGAATGCATTTGGCTAATGCATTTGCTATTTTATTTAATAAGTCATGGATACCCATAGTTTAAAGCTGCTTCTTTACCATGACTGCAAAAATTAATAAATAACTTGCACAATTTAAATTAAACATATTTTAGGAGGTTAATAAGCCACCGTGCCGATGCAATATTTACTTGTATAATCATGTGCACAGATTTTAATTTACACGTCGGCCTACAGAGGATAAAGGTGTCTCGTTTTGTTTCAATCGTTCCCATCTTTTGATTTCAAAAGTTATTGGTTTTGTTCTATCTTGTCAACTTGGTGTTACCAATTCAAATACTTCTGCAAATGTGGTGGCCCTATGAAAGCTTGTGCTAAATTAGGAGGAGGAAGATGAGGAGGCTGCAGCGGAGAAGAGAAGGGTGAAGAGAATAAAGGTGGAGGAATATATAAATTCCCAATTTCTTATATTCATGTGTAACTACAGGATGGGCACAAAAAAAGTCACCCCAAATGGTTTTAGCTACAAATTGAGCAAATGTTGACAGAATGCTTTGAAATTTTGTCAAAACATTTATAAACTAATTACAAACAACTTTATCCTATTCTGTGTCCTATTAAAAAAGAAACGCGGAAGCAAACTGCTGGGCAAATTTCGCGTCTATTGACGGCTATTGCAGCGATTGCATGCAGACTTCTGAAAACAATTCAAATTAAAAACAAATATTTATTTATGCTTGCACAAATTAC
>JAUJYS010006738.1:0-10095 GCA_033995665.1 Melogona broelemanni | reverse complement strand
TGAGCTTCCATTAGGGAGTCCAGAGCTTAGGGGTGGATCCAGCAGCCTGGCTATACCAGCTGCCATTCCCCTTCCCTTCCCTGCTCCTCATATATCTCCATAGAGACACGATAGTGCAGCAATCCTGTAGTGATTAGTACTACGGTGATTAAAAAAATATAAAAAATAAAATCGCCGCGCTGAGGTAATATACCGCAACTGGATGCAACTGGATACAATATACCACAAAGCAATAATTGCACGTAAACACAAAAACGAAAGTGGTTATTTATGGCCGGTACTAATATGCCATGCGCAGCTCTTATCAACCTGGGGTCGAGTTTTTGCGTAAGAATGGACCACATGCGCTACCGTCTCATTTAATTTTTTTCTTCCTTTTTCTAGTTGCTTACATCTATTGCCGCAGCATGAGGCTCATAACACGGATCGTGCTACTACTCGCCGGAATCGTAATAATTCTGCTTGTATTTCTGGGAAGATGCGGTTGGCACGTCAGCAACGTTGAACCTCGCTCGGTGCTCGCCCAATTGTCCCAATTTCCCCTAACCACCGGTGAGACCCACAAGCCACCGCCCACCGAACCGCCGCCGACTCAATGCGTGTCCAGTCACTACGAAGAACTTCTGCGACAAAAGGAGGCGGCCCACCAACAGGAACTCCAGAAACTGATCAACGAAGTCAGCAACCTCAAACTGAAACTGCTGGAGGTGACGCGGGCGCAGAGTCACAGCAATATCCGGTTAGCGCAGACCATCGAAGAGACCAACAACAACGTGGCCGTCAAAGCCATCAAGAACATCACGGCCTCCAATCAGGGCTGCTACGACTACGTCAAACGTCAGATCGGTAGCGCCGAGATCCGTCACGGGGTGGCACTCAACAACGAACACGAGATTATCCCCTTCTCTCATTTCACCTTCAACCGCATCTACCCGGTGGATCTGCGGTTGGGTAAACGGGTGGTGGAAAAACCGATCGGATTTCGTCGCAAGGATTTGGTGGAGGTGTTCGTGCGTACTCTGGACCTGCTGAACAAGAAACGCAAGGGGCGTACCAAACGCTACACGGCCGACGATATCGTGGAAGGGATCTACCGCACCGAGCCCACCACCGGCACTCAGTACGAGATCTACGTCCGAGACAGGAACGCCTCGCGATCCCTCATCAAGGTGGTCATGGTCCGACCCTTCGCGCCTCTGCAAACGGTGATGGAGACCACCAAGCGTACCAACGAGCTCATCAACATCATCGTCCCGCTGTCCGGTCGACTGGAAGCGTTCCACGCCTTCGTCGATCGGTTCGTGAAGGTGGGCATCAAGACGGACGGCAAGGTTTGTCTGACGGTGGTCTACTTCGGCGTGGACGGTCTTGCCGAGGTGCAGAGCACGCTGAGCCGGGTGTCCAAGGAGTACGGTTTCCACGGTATCAAACTGCTGACGCTCAACGAGTCGTTCTCCCGCGGGAAGGGGCTGCAGATCGGCGCTCAGGCCTGGCCGCTGGGCGACGTGTTGCTCTTCATGTGCGACGTGGACGTCGCCTTCTCCACCAAGTTTCTGGACCGCTGTCGCCTCAACGCCAGCCCCGGCCAGCGGGTCTACTATCCAATCTTGTTCAGCCTGTACAATCCGAACGTGGTGTACTCGCTGCACGACAAGGAGGTTCCTTCCGAACAGGACCAGCTGGTCATCAGCCGAGACTCTGGTTTCTGGCGAGATTTCGGCTACGGTATGACCTGTCAGTATCTGAGCGATTTTCGCACCCTAAAAGGGTTCGACGAGAACATCGTGGGCTGGGGCGGCGAGGACGTGCTGTTGTACCGGAAATACGTGCAGAGTAGCCTGACGGTGGTGCGCGCTACCGACCCGGCTATTTTTCACATTTGGCACGAAAAGCGTTGCGATCCAAAGCTCACAGCTACCCAGTACTGGGCCTGCATTCACACGCGCGTTATCAACGAGGCGTCGCACGAGCAGTTGGGGCTGCTGGCCTACAAGGACGATATTCTTCAGCATAAGATGGCGTGGAAGAGTAGCGCGGCGCCGCCACTCTCGCCCTAGGAACGTTTGGACGTTCAATTTCGTCGTGACCTCAGTCAAATGCCAACAAATAATCTTTTGATTCAATACTCATTTCGGTCGCGTGATTGTGAGGCATTTTAATTGTCCCTAAACATCGCACCTGACAGCATTAGACAATGTCGATTTTCGAATTGAAGTTCAGTACTTTGCACTTTGCGCGCAGTCACTCCTATCTGGTGATACTCATATGTACTAGACAGAAAATAAGGCTTTCGATTACAATATACCCGCAAGCAGCCCCATTGGGGGGCTTATGGCAGGGGATTGACCCTGGGTTTTATCTCTAACGTTGACTTCAATTAGAAGAAGTGGCCTGCTTTCCCGACTGAGATTTAAAAAAAAATGGAATGATAGAACAAATGTTTGGACGATTGAAATATTTAAAAAAAATTGAAATGTTAAAATAGATTAGTCAATTCAGGTATATTCGTGTATGATTTCTTTAAATTTTAAAACTAAATCTGTGTAAGTTTATTTATACTTCTGTAGTTACGCTACTATTGCATATAATTTTAGTTGGCGAATAACATGTCCTATTTACTCAATGAAACTTTATAAGTTACTATTCCTGTTATTACGAAAATAAACTACGATTTCACGAAGCAAAACGTGAAACACTCCAATTGCATAAATGGCTCTAATATTATTCTCTGTAATTGAGAAACTTGACAGTTCATTCATTTTGGAATTCGTCCTAATGAGATTATGTCAGGTATTAAAGAACAGTTGATCTGTTCAAAATGAAATGGCATATATACAATATACGGAATTTGTGCAATCAACAAATGGACCAACTGTGTTGAGGAATCGCCGCATCATAAACACAATTTAATAATATATAATTATAATAATTATAATTATAACCATGAGTGAATAGATATGTTTATCCAGCTTTTGTTACATGTACATACTGTAAACATTTAAAAAAATCAATTCTATCTTTTACTGACAAACAGATTCAGCCAGTATTATTATACTGTTGTGTACATATTATTGCATCATTTATTTAAATGCTTAAAAACGTTCGCAACTCCTAATTCACAATGGGACTTTTTTATGAACTTCAAGGACGTCGGTCTCCTAACACGTCTGAGTGACTTTGAAATGACTTTGAGTGAGTTTGAACCACGAAGAGTTAATTATATTAAGCGTCCTTCAACCAAGTCCAAAGATTAAATTACCCAGTCTGTGGGCGACTGGCCAATGGTAACAGCAACGCATTTAAAATTGAATTTAGAAGGCTTAAATCTAGATTTAGCGCAACGAGTCAGTTTGAAAGAATTTGTGAGATAGTTTAATAAATTATATGACAATAGAAATATGGCTTTGAGAACCAAATTTGCTGTTGTTTTGTTTAAAATGTTGATAGTTTATCGCGCCAGTATTGATGGATCTATTAGCCATTGCAATTTTACTCAGAACTTTGGCAAATTATATTTGTTGTAATTTTTATTATTATCGAGACTAACGGTGACAGAGTGCGCTTGCTCAAGGCTCTCATATCGTTAAAGAAGATTTAACTTCGTTTTTAGTCGCTTTAATTGTGCTCTTGTGCATATTTTACTCTGTATTTTTAATGCCAAGGCAATTCCAGCTTGATAAATAATCGATATGTAATTGTAGCCATATAAAATATTCTACACTGCATATACAAATGTACAAGGCTTTTAAACATAAAAATCACTTGGCTAGATTACTCTAGTAACTGTGCCAATACTCAGCTGCCTTCAACAGAGACCAATTTAGTAATAAATGTTTAATCTGTAATATTGTGAAAAATCAAATATTCTACATTACTGCAGTATGGTGTTGATGCTTGAGACAGTTTACATTAGTACAATAGTGTCTGATTATATTCTTGTGAATCTAGAGATTAAGGTTTCACAAACTGTGTCCTGATTACAAACTAGAACAACCAAGAATCTCATGCTTATTCATGTGTATGCTGTTTTAAATCCAATTAACATATTTGGAAATATAAGTTTGTATAATTCTAAGAGCGGATTTGAAACTAGATGCTGTTTTGCGTTAGTACAAACAATTAATTGTGCCATTTATTTACTTTTTTGTGCATTGGAATACATTGATTTTGGAATGTTAGTTTGAATGTTTGCTTTTTTTTGCTTATTCTCACAATCATTAACAATGTAGACCCTGTACCTTATAAAAAATATATTGATTTACGAGTATATTTGGGCTTGTTAATTTGATGATTAATGCCACATTGAATGTACAGGTACTGTAGTTTACAATCATTTATTTCCCGTGACAAGCCATTGCCTTTGCCATCAAGCGATCCGTGAGAGGCGAATTTTCTTTCAGTGTTTTTCTTTCTGCCAAGAGTGTCCTGCAGAGAAAATAATTCATAAAAAAATCATGTCTACATTTGATTTACGAAATTGATCGACTTCACCGGCCATTAAATGTTAACTGTCACCATTAATTAAGAATTGCTATTTTGACCTTAAACGATCCTTGCATCGTACCTTGCCAATTTTTGATGAAAGGGTTTGTCCGACTTCATGGCAGCGTTAATCAGCAGTAAGTTTAGCAAATCTCTCTGCGAAAAAAAAAAAATGTGGTAAAAAATGTGAAAGTCTTACAAAATCGTCATACAATTTTAAAATATATATTTTTTTAAATAATGTTATGTTTACCGACCTGGGCATGGCTACCTCCGATTTCGAAGAGACGATAACGGATGGGATGTAGAAGGTCCACGGCTTCGCTATATTTCTGAGAATCGTATGCTACGAATGCCTTGCAAAGCTTTTCGCCAAGTGATTTTGCCAATTGTCCCTGGTGATTGTTAGAAAATGAGCTGGAAATTTAAAACATAATTTAATTAGTGAAATAAATTGGCACCTCACATGCATTTATTTGAGAAAAAATTAACTTTACATTTTATTGTCATTACCCGAAATATTATATTGAATATAAAATTTTTGTCTTACTCGATGAAATTATTCATAGCTGCAAGGGTAGCTTGAGTTGACTCTACTTCGTTGTTTCCAAGGCAGGACATCAGGAGGTGCATGTCATTGAAGACCAAAATGTGATCGTTTAAATGTGGTTCGCAGCTCTGGTAAACCTCTTGCCATCTGGATCCCGTTTTTATTCCTGCAAATGTAATTCAGAGCCTCGGAAACAATGCAACTATCGTCATCACCAAGAATATTTTTTGAAAATTTTTGTTGTATTTTTTAAATGACTTTCAGCAAAATATGGGCCGACCTTCAAGTTCAAGTCTGTACAGCAGTGCACTGGCATCAACGATATCCAACATAGAGCCGTCTCTCAGTTTGTTGACAAATTGTTTGTCGTAGACTTCGAGAGCTGCCTCATGGTTGCCCTTTTCGATGTAGTACAGTGCTAAATGCCAGTAGTTGTGTTTAGCGAGCATGCCGCAAATCTGAAAACGACAGAGGAAGTTATGTTGCGACATATGCGGATAAATTTTCTGTACTAAGTAATTTCTCCAAATTATTGAATTACAGGTCAGCTTAATTTTAGGGGTATAATGAATCCGTATATCATAAGATCGGAAAATTATTTTTTAGGAATGGAATTTTTTTTATAAATTTAAAAGTAATTCAATTGCAATTTGCATTTATTGCAATTGTACTAGACAAAGTCTGTCATGAGTCTATATATTTTTTTAAAATTATTTGTTCAAAGAATTAATTATCAAATGCTTCATTTATAAGTCCTGCCACCTATTTCAAAAGTATTTCCGTTTATATTTTTTCATTTTGAGATTATAAAGTATTGCCTGTATTTCTCTAGCTGAATAATGTTGCAGTAAAATTAGAGTGGATAATTTCACTAACAGACCAATCATCTTCTGTATCATTCATGAATTTTATTCCCCTGTCGGCTTGGCCAGTCATCTCCATGATGTGGGCCAAAGCGTGGGTGCTCCAACCATCTTTCTTGTTCAATTCCAGAGCCTGTAGCGCGTGTTTCTCAGCGGCCGGATAAATGTTCGTTTCTTCGAGACCAAACGCATACATTCCGTGCAAATAACTATTGAAACGTGAAACGTACGAAGGGGTTGGTGAATCCTAATTTTATTCCACAGCATTGAACAAATTGAAGGCGACAACATTTTGCTGTACCTGTACATCGGCATCTCCTTTTTCCACTGAGGAAGCACACGGGCAACAGAGTCCCGTAACTGCACTGCCTTTCCGAGATAGAAGTAGGTGTCATGAGCCATTTTTAGCGAAAACAAGTCCTGAGGATGTTCGACCAATATGGCTTCCCATATTTCAGCGGCTTCAAGAAGCGATCTAATGTGTGGGATTGTATGAAAAAATTTAAAACCAAAATCTTTATATTAAATGCCTATATATTGTAATTTCGAAAAGCATGTAATGTGTCATGTAAATTTTAAATCAAATGTTTCGTTGCATTTTAATATCAAGTATAATTTATATAAAAAACTTCGTACACCTAAATACAGTCGTACAGAAAAAAAAAACAGTAAATTCGTACACCTACCCATTTGCCCACAGATTTACAGCTTTTACGTGCGAACGCTCACGTTCCGTTATCTTAGAGTTTGCGGCCAACTTCACCAAATTTTCGATGTCATTCTTCAAGGCTAAATCATCCTTGATGCCTTTTCCGGTGCCGATCAACTGAAGTCCACAAACCAATGTTTTACCTAGCACTACACGTATTCCAAATTTCCAATCAAAATAAATATTAAAAATGGTTCACATGCAACCAACAACTAAGTAACTAAATTTGAAGGTAGTTAAATGTTGGAGAATCGAAAACTTTAAATTGCATTCTATCTTTGATTGCACCTTCAAATCTAAATAGTAACATTCATTCCAAATATTTTTAATTGGCTGTCAAATGCAAAACAATTATTTCTCCTCGAATTTTTCACTCTAATACTAATTTAAATCTAGGTGTAACAGTTTTGTAAAAAATAATTTGTACACTAGAAGTATTTTAAAGTTATCGTTTAAGTTTACCGAAATTCTCGTCCACCGCCAACAGTTTTCCACAGGTGTTGTCCAAGCCTCCCAACAATGGCTCGTCGTACCAACCAACATACTTAAAAAAAAAAAAAAAAAAATTCAGTAACAAATTTTGCTCAGACTGTAAATGATAACGTTTTATTTAAAATTGGCAATTATGTATACCTGGCTGACAGCGGCATCGTATAACTTGCATGCTTCGTTGCTGTTAGTTGATAACTTGAGACCAGAGTCTTCCCACTCCTGAAAAGAAAAGGAAAAACAGAAAAACGATGCAAGTACTGTATTTGTGTAATTCCAATTTCCGCCTAAACGTAGCATTCGGGTATAATGGCTCGGTATCGGCTCGTTCGAGTATTCATAATGGCTCAATGATTTATAATGGTATAATGGCATATAATGGCTCGGTCGAGTATTTTATTTTTTTTTTATATCACCGTAGTGCCTAGTGCACTACAGGATTACTGCACCCTCATGTCTCTATGGAGATATGCGAGGGGCAGGGAAGGGATGGGGAATGGTAGCTGGGATAGCCAGGCTGCCGGATCCACCCCTAAGCTCTGGACTCCCTAATGGAAACTCAGGGGTGACGCCAGTACCCCAGACTAACGAATCAATGAAAGCCTGCGCCGGGAATCGAACCCGGGGCCGTCGGCTTCGTAGAATGTTGCCATACCCACTGAGCCATCGGTACGTACAAGTTTAATTAATAATATTTTAAACTAATTAATAAAGCAGATTTTTTCCCCAAAGCTCTATAACCCGTTGCCTCGTTCAATGGCATCAGTTGTCCACCCTTCATTTGAATCACCCTCACTTCCCAAGTTAGGTGGATGAGTGACAGCTGCGAGCCCCGATGCCGACGCCGAGTCTAGCTACTTTGGGTTTCTCCGAGGACATCATTACTGGTCGGCCCTGGAAGACGCTTGTCCGCCTAAATCCCTCTTTAATGTAAGGGGGGGGAAATCGCGGTCAATTACACGCGAAACTTTGGCAGACCGGTAGTGGGGTTGAGCGCCAACGAAATACGAAGCGTGTCAGATTTCCTTCGTCTAGACTTACTCCTACTTGGCTATCATCTCTGAGATGCTGCTCGCTGTTGGGCTGGTAGCAGGTGCTGTCATTCTTGGAAAGCTTTACCTGCTGGAAATCCTTTGATAAACTCATAAAGCTATGGATAGGATTTTATCACATTAGAAAGTTGTAAGGAAACTAATTAGCCACGGCTATGATTTACCGATAACCTTTTCAAGAGAAATTCAGATTCGAAGAACCTAGTATCGACCCAAAAGAGGGGGTCAAAAGTTACATTGCCAACTCATGGCCATAGTTAATTATTAATAGAAAATTGAAGAGAGGGATCGCGGTATTATCAAGCAAAATGATGAAGAATTGGCCAGACTCTGTAAATGAAATATTATTAGTTTATTTTCAGAGCAAAAGATAAGACAGAGCTTCCGCCATGTGTGCGGCGATTACGGGTTCGATTCCCGTTTCGGGTTTTCGTTATTCGATTTCGAGGTACTGGTGAAGACGTGCCACTCCATAATTTATTTTAAGCGATTTGAATAGTACATAATCTCCTGTTGTATTATTTACTTTAGTTATAACGATCATTGATTGTCAAAAAATATATATTGATCCGTGCACATTCCAAGTTTTTAATAGTTTCAAATTCGCCGTCTATTTAATATAATGTAGTTTCGATTCGCCACAACTACTTGGTATTTTCGATTTTGACACAGCGCTGCCTGCGACTTTATATTATATTTTTCCAGTAAAATTAAATATTTCAAGATAGGTCCAATTTCTTTTGTAATTTGATTTTCTTTACAATTCACTTCTAGCAAATAGAAGGATTACGAACCTTTCAAATTTGAATTTCTCAAGAATGGTTTACCGGTAAATCATAACTATGATTATTCTGAGTGCTCGATTAAACAAAACACCTCGACAAAAGCCCAATTTCAACCGTGTTGAAAAACTTATGGGATATTTTGATGTAAAAATTATAAATAAGTTATGGCTCCCCCACTGTAAACTAAATAATTTAGAACTGTAAACTAGGTATGAAATATTTATTTAACTTCTATTTGAGAGATCCCTTCTTCAAACAACATCTCAATTGCCACGGTTCAGTCTTCAACTACGGCTAAGACACCCTCACAAAGTGTGGGACTAATTTTTATTCCTTGGACTTATTAATCTTAACGCTCCGCAGAACCCGTCAACTTGTCTTCCTAATTAATTCCAGCATGTTCTCTCGCTGCCTGGTTTTGTGTCTCTTTTCGGCCCTCTGTCATTCATCATTTCGACAAAATCGATTGAGAGAGTGAGCCGCACTGGCGAGCCAATTGTCAGTGCCATCTAGTGGCGAACACACGAAACTGAGTGATGCTTTTTTTAGAGGGGTGTTTATTTCCGACTTTAGGTGTGGAAAATTGTGCAATCTAATTATACTGCTAAATTCTCGATCAATCAAATCCGATTTTGTATTATTTATTGTAACCGCGTGATTCGAAACTAAGCAAACACGAAAATTGAAAGAAGTCCCGCAAGCAAGACAAGATCGGCGTTCCCTAAAGAAAATTCCAACATGGTTGTTTCATCAAAGGAAAAGACATCAAAGAAAGTTCAGATATCACTTTTACGATATTGTTACGTTTACGATGATGTATTTGTTTGTCATTGCATTAATTACTTATAACCGCAATTTATTTATTTTTTTCTGATAAGTTTAGTGACTTCAGCATAAATAGATATGGGTAAATTTATTACCAGTGTACCGCAATCGGCCAAATATGTGACATAAAACGTAGATCCTCAGAATAGACCAGAGAATAGACCGTTTATAAACTGAATTATTGCTATGTTTTTTTTTTTTTTTTATTATCCTTGAATTTAGTTGATTTATATTAGGCTATTTAGTTGATTATATATTGTTTGCTGGCTAAGTTACACGTTCAAGACATGAGCGACCTGAAAATACGGTGTCGAGTGGGGCGCGTAGCGAAAGTCAGTCT
>JAUJYS010006737.1:0-10095 GCA_033995665.1 Melogona broelemanni | reverse complement strand
CAACTACAGTGAATGGGCACTGTTTCACGGCTGCGGAGGAATGCAGAATATCCATCGATCGTTGCGGCCAAGTGAGACTGACTTGCCTTAAAAAAATATAACATGAAGTAACAAATCACGTGAGACTGAGATGGTAAGTAGTCTATGCGGTAAATATTTAGATGGAATAATTGCGGCGTTATGGGTGATTGGGGCAGACTGGCCACATGCTGCTAGCTCGTTGTTTTGATTTAAAAGAGAGAAGGGAGGGCGTGCACATTAGAATACCAAACATGACTTTGGGTCACTTGGTAGCGAACAACAAGAGTGGTCCAAAATGAGCGAAATCACTTGTTGGTCATACCTCCAGTTCATTGCGCTACGCGTTGGCGCCGCACATAATTTTTGTCAGCATATAAGACCGAAACGTTCTTTTTTTCCTCCTCTAAACATGAATAATCTTTATTCATCACCGGTAAAAATATGTCTGCGTAGTCATAAAGTTTTCGGCGTTAGCCAAGGTATTTATTCCGAGAAAGGGCACACGACTCGACTTTAGAATTATCAATGCATACTCGCACTCTTACATGCTAGTCCGTAATCAAAATAAAATTGACACAACACAGTATTATAATTAGATATAGCTTCTTTACTATAAAACAAAGTATTCTATACATGACACAAATAAACGCTTTGATTTGAAAAAAAAAAAAAAAAAGAGATCATTAAAAGCAAATTAAGAATCGAAACAAGCAGGGTAGAGTTTGTCGGTGGGCACTTAAACCCATTAATTTTGAAGAGAAAAAAAGGATGAAATCCAGTTAGAATCAACATTCAACAAAGTTAACAACCAGATATAATCACAAACATTTTGGTTGTGAAACCAAATCCTGAATTATTGCTTGGCAAATTGAAAAGTATCTGACTTAATGACAATAACTACATAACGCCTGCAGGCAAAGTCGAAAATTATAATACATTTGTATAATATTGAATTGGCAGTGCGTTCATTAGTACACACAGTGTTAGATTCACGTAAATTGTCAATAATAAAAGAACAGCTGGGTTGACATGCACTGACCAAAAATTCCTCAAAATGATCTTACAAAAATCGTCTCTGGATAATTCACTTCGTTTCTGCTATGTTCGCCAAGACAAGATTTAATTGGCGAACACGTGCAAAAATAAGATATACAAAGAAAAAAGTGCGATAGAAATCAGTGGATGGGAAACGTGCGACAATTTGGCGAGGGTCTTGCTCAAAATTATTGCACACTCACAGCTTCCACATCTTCACCCATTTACGAAAATCGATACTCGTCACTACAGCATGACACATTTGCTCAAAAACTTTGGCGTAGCTATTTATTATTATTTTTTTTTGATAATAGCCAACCACGTAGTCAAAATTCGAATGAACAAAAAAAAAAAAAGAAATAGTACAAAAAATAGTGGGCCAGTTTGATTTTTAAAGATCGTCAAATAACGACGCAAGCGTGTCTAAAACAAAGGGGGGGGGGGGGGCTTTTAAGACTTTTTTCTGCGTAGATGATCGCAGCCAGCTCTGCTCTTCAAAAATATAAATTGCCTCATTTTTCAGCATGAATCCTCAAAAGTTTCAAGGAATCTCGGTCCATAAACAGGAAAAAATAGGGTTCCAAAAATAAACGAATGACTATTGTCATTCGTTTATTCGTTTATTAAATCTACTAGATTATCAGCATGTTTGCTGTTAATCTAGTAGACTTATCCGTCCATCGCCAGTCATTTGGAAAAGGACGGACAACTAAGAACAGGAGTGGAACTATTATTGACCAGATTGGTCATTGGGGTAGGAGGAAAACCATTGAATCAAATCGTATAAAAATGGAAATGGACGTGCACACAATTTATCGAATGTACGGCTTTGGTCAGAATTTTGTGGGTGGTGGAGGATGAGACGGAAAAAAAATGAGAATCTTAATTTCCACGAGCACCGAACTTAGTACGTGATGAATTCCAAAAAAAAATTGTCGAATCCAGTCGTAATCGTCTAAACACCAAAATAATTGAAAATTCGCAGTTTTCTCAACACGATTCACAAAAAAAGGAATCGCAAACAAGGGGAGTAGAAACTCATCGTAAAACTTTCCAAGTTTTGGTCAGCTCCCCGCTTCCCACTCAACGATTTCATGAATGAAATGTACAAAACCTACGGAAACAACCGATCCCTCAAGCATCAACCGTACAAAAAACACGACTTGAAATTCGCTAGATGTTTGTCGGTTAATAAATCTATCCAGATAATTTCCAACCGACAAACAGAACCAGAATAGTTATAATATGGAGAAGTGCAAAAGTATGGGTGGGCCACCAGAATTAAGCAGCAGGTCAATGCGAATTTAGTTTATAAGCGGGACATGCCACATGTAACTTATTTTTCTTATTCTCTTCTTTATCAAACCTTGGCCCTCCAGAAATATATTTATAAATTTATTATTTTTTTGTTCTTTAAATTAAAATTGGCGAAAGGAACACATGGAAACCAATCGAAATAATCCTAATGTGAATACTTTCATCTTGAAACTAGTTATAGTTTACTAAATTCTTAAGAGCTTAAACTGTCTAGCGGGTTGTAATCTCGACAAAACTTCAGCGCCAGTTTCAAAACTGTGAAGTACGGCGATTAGCTGCATAATGTAAACGTCACAAAATAAGAACCGCATCGCAGTTCGAAACATCGCTGAAGTTTCGTTAAAAAAAAACGATACCTTGTACGATTGACGCTCCAGGACGATTTTGGTATCTACCAATGAGCAAAACGAACGACTGGCGGAAACGGACAAAGCTCCTGGGTTCAGTCAATGTGAAGAGACTCACAAACGGAACCAAGGTGGCGCTTCGTGCTCGTCGTTAGAGGGCGCTCTGAACCGTCGGGGGACGAGAGACACGGGATGATGGCACGCGAGTGGAGAGGGTTCAGAGAGCTGCTCCGCGCGCCCCCTGTCGTTCGGTGAGGACGCAGTGGATGCGTCGCTTGGTAATATCATTGCAGGGTCGTTTGGTCGAGTGGTCAGCATCGACTTCGTCCTGCAGGATGCGCTTGCCGATACGGCACTCGCCGCCCATGCGGATCATGTTGTTGATGGCACGAAGATCCTGATGGGAGAGGTGGGAAAAACAATCGAGATTAGAAACAGCGAGAAAAACATGTCAACTAAATGTTATTTACGTAAACGACGAGATTTTCAATATGCAGTTGAACGCGGATTATTCTTGCAGCGTTCACTATTAAACAAGAAAACAATTAAACGAGAAAAACTAATTCAATGCAAACGAATAGTGATATTTTGATGTAATGTACAATATTTTAATATCACTGATTTCAGTTCTTTACCCTCAATATTTTCATCTGTCCCAGCGTGAATTTTATTTTACCGTTTCATTTTATTTATAGTTTAATCCAAGAATAGAGTATTTTATTTTACATCACTATCGTTTAACCCAAGAATAGATCAAGACCCTGGTAACCCCCTCCCTCCCGGATAAAATTTCGTCAATGTATCCGATATCATTGGGGAAAAATTTAAACATTGTCTTTGTCGTCGTGAAGAAGCTGAAGGAAACAATTTCCACAATTACAATCACATTTTTAACTGATGCCTTTCTATCTAGGTAACTTGGAGCCCAGCAAGAGCAACGACTTGCAATCTATTTGTAGTTCAGCGACGATCGAATTGATAATTTATCTTAAATAATCAAAATTGAATGAGTAGTGTGCTGCTCGTTTCCACTGACCTTGGCCGGGCTCCGGTTGAAGTTGTAGCAGAGCGGTCGGTTGGGCGAGGGGAATCCCTTCATGGGCGACACGTAGACGGCGTGGCTGTTGGAGACGCGAAGGCGGGGCGACATGTTGTAGCTCTTGGGCACCGGCAGCGGGGACAGGGGCACGGCGGCGGCCTGCTCTGCCTGTTCAGTCTATCAGTATCGGATGGTGAGAGAAGACAGAACAAAAAAAGGATCATTAATAAATATCACTATGCCACGCACACATTCAAGCCAAATCCACACATTTTGTAGGAGTTTCAAAATAGGAGAAAGCAAATTACAAGTTAATGGCAACAGAGGTTGCCTCAACAAAAAATAAACAATCTGTTACTCAATAAAAAAAAGTACAAAAGCACGCCGAAAACCTTGCGAAGACCAGTAAATTGAGCATTATTGTGACAGCTTTCAAAATTGGAAAGCAACTTACAGTTAATGGGAACAGAGGTTGCCTCAACAAAAAACAACGTGTTAACTCAATAAAAAGGTAGAAAAGCACGCGAAAAACGTTACGAGAACTAGTAAAAGTTAAGATAAAAATTTATATTTTTAATTGCTTCAAATGTGCATGAATGATGACTGTGGTCTTTAGTCGAACAACTCGCAAAATCAAATCAAGTCATTTCTAGTTAGTGTGTTACTCGTAAAAATACTAGTAAAAAATGGATAAAAAACTTACGCAACGGAACTTCAAAATAAAACTCTGCAAGTGCGGTATGTAGACCTGCAAAACAAACAAAAAAAGTCAATATTTAAAGTAACCGAAATATTTGTAGAGCGACAATGACAGTAAGAAATAAAATTAAAGGCTGTTTCTATTTTCAAGTTCGCTCACCGAATTGTAAAACTTGATGAGGTCGCCCCTGTCCTCGAACTCGAAGCTGGAACTGGTGCCGGCTAGCTTGGTCGGAGTCGGAGGCTGACTGCTGGAGTGGGAGTCGGCCGGCAGGGTGCTGGACGATCGAATGGTCAGACGCATCTTACGCTTTTCATCTGAAGACAAAAATGAAAATAAAATTTACAAGGTTGACACTGACTAACAAAAACAAAATCAGGTTACTTCACTAATGACACATTATAGGTAAACACTTCTACACAGGTAGTTTCTCTCAAATGACCATTGATTTTTGACCTACCTTTCTCCTTGTCCTCTTCCCGGTCCATGGGAATGGGAGAGTTGGAGCCGCTGGCACCGTTCTTACTGCCCTCGCTGCTACCAGAGACGCGACGGCGACGGCTGCATAGCAGAACACTCCGGTACACCTTCAAATGCGAGTATGGAAAGAAAACATTCAAGTCTCGAAATTCTGGTGTGGGTCTAAACCGTCGAACGTCAACACTGTAGCGACCGTGGCTTTACTTACATGACTGCGATATTGTGGTTGCTGGCGGTAGCATCTCATGATTTCCTGGAAGCTTATTTCTTTGTTGGTCACCTAATATAAAAAATAATGACATAAAACCAAGGACGTATAAGAAAATTATAAGCTTCGTGTTATTTGACATTTTAAATCATAGTTTTCTTAGAAACGTGGCTACACTAAGAAACTGCATTATTACAATAATTAAAATCGTCAAACCCATGATTTTTTTTTTAAATCACCGTAGTGCTAATCATTACATGATTACTGCTCCCTCGTGTCTCTATGAAGATAGGTGAGGGACAGAGAAGGGAAGGGAAGAGGAATGGCAGCTGGTTTATCCACTCCTAAGCACTGGACTCCCTAATGGAAGCTAAGGGGTGACCCCAGGCTCGTCGAATAAACGAGAGCCTCCGCCGGGAATCGAACCCGGGACCGTCGGCACCGTAGTCGGAAGCATTACCGACTGGACTAAACGGCCGTACAATTAATGTACAATTTAAATTATTAAAATAATTTAAATCATCAGAATGCAGAAACTCTTACTTTTTGCTTTACTCTTGATGCAAAGGAGTATTCAAGATTTTTTTTTACTTCACTGCACTGTTGGAGATTCTGTACCCTCAGATCGCACATACATTTTCCCCAGAATAACTCAATAAATAAATAAAAACCATTGGTATACTCACGCCACTGACACTTGAGCCCGCCCTCACCTTGCAGATGGCATAGATGGAGCTCATGATGAACTGATCGAGGTGGCGATCGGCCAGCAGGCTGGTGTGGTTGACTACCGAATGCTCGAAACAGGTCCAGATCTTCTTGCGGAGCTCCTCGTCGCCGATGCTCAGCCGGTCGAACAGATCTCGAAGGCGGGTGCTCGCCAGGTGATAGAACTAAAATAGAATTCACGGAAACAAAAAATTAAACGTCTACAACCATTAATTCAAACTCGTCCACAACAAAACTCTAATATTAAATTTAGAAGATAGTCGGTTCTTAAAACCACTTCGTTTGGAAAACCAACGGCTTTTTCTATAAACTGATTTTCCTTAACAGAAAGGTCACTCCGTTTGTGACGCGTAGAGATTTGGGGAAAGAAACTGAAAACATCCTTGAGTAAAATTTAGGACTTATATTTTTTTTAATCATCGTAGTGCTAATCACTACAGGATTACTACCCCTCGTGTCGCTATGGCGATATGTGAGGGGCAGGGAAGGAAAGAAGAATGGCAGCTGGTATAGTCAGGCTGCAGGATCCACCCCTAAGCTCGATAAAAATAAATTTGAACCCTAAATTTAAGTTAAAAGTTTGTGTCGCATAAATACATGGCAAGAGAAACTGAAAACATCCTTCGGCAAAATTTAGAACGTACTTAAATATTTTTTTTAAATAAATTTGAAACATTAATTTACACGAAGACAATTCCACTAAAATGCTATCAAACGCAAAAGACATTTGAAGAAAAATATACACAAAAATATTCAGACGCAAAAATGCCTCCCAGTTTAACATACCCGTGCAAAATAATCAGCTGATATAGCTTTCGCCTTTCGTTCAGATTCACAATAAATTGTTGAGCGTACCTTGCGAAAGAAGAGACCGAGCGAGCCCGCCCTCTTGGGCTTGGGTGGCGGTGGCACCACGATCATCTTCTGAATGTCGGCGGCGTAGTTGTGATGCGAGTCTACAGGCCCAGCCATGGCCGACTTTAGAGCGCTGGCGCTGCCCGTGAAGATCTTAGGGGCGCCGCCAGGGGACGCGGCGATCGTCAGGATCTGCGTGGGAATGTAGGTGGCGCTGCTGCCGTCACTGGGAGCTAAAAGACAAGAAACAATCTCGTTCAGTACACAACGTATATTTTTACACAACATTATCGTAAAACAGCGTTTCCCAAACATTTTAGCTCGCGGAGGCCCTTTTAAAGCCAATTGCAATGGCGGAGACACGTTTAATACAAGTTAAAGCCGTTTAATTATTTATTTTATTTTCATGAGTGGCCGCAGTTTGGAAAACGAATTTCTAGAAAAACTAAGGCACAAAAACCGATCGACCAACGCAAGATACGACAACAAAAACCACACAACAAACGACACTTACTTTGCACGGTTATAGTGACCATCTTCTGCGGACTGAGCAGAGCGGTGGCGCCCTGCAGCAACACCTTCTGCCCACTGTCCACGTTCTTAGCCACCACGGCTGTGGTGACGGGTGTGCCGGGGCCGCGCAGGTTGAGCTTGCGGACCACGGAGGCGGCGGCCGTGCCGGGGATGGCGGCCGAGGCGCCCGACACGCTGGAGGGACCGCTGGCGGAGAACAGGCGGCGCTTGGCGCTGCTGTTAACAGCGCCGGGAGAGGCGTGGTAGCGGTCGGAGAGGGAAGGCGCGTGCGGGGACTGGTGGGAAGCTGGAGAAAATAGAAACGTCACTTTTAATGATTGGTTTATTTTGTCGAGTACGGGCTCGTAACGGGTGATTGACACATTTTGAAGACAAGGAAAAATTGCTGGAGGCTTACTCTGACAATGGCAGGCAATGGTGTTGTCGCCTCAACTATCAAATTAATTAATTTGCCCGTCAACTCAACTTCTTGTTAATCACATTACATCTTTTAAAAATTCCATCAATATACGATATTTCTAATAGGTTATTAAATTTTTATAATGATTATTATCAGTAATCCTGTAGTGCATTAGGCGCTACGGTGATTTTAAACAAAAAAAAAAACAAAATAAAAACCAAAAATTGGCATAAAAAGATTCTACCATAATTACTAGATTTTCAATTAAATTGGTGTTTAGAAAACAAAACCAGAAATAAAAACGATTGAAAAACAATCAAACACAATTACTTTATAATACTTTTTAAAATATACTGAATATTCGTAAAGCTTCGCCATTAAATACTGTATTTGAACAAGATAACTTCTTTAATACCTGTAATAACGCTTCGCCATTAAATGTTGTATTTTAACTATACAACTTCTCAAATAATAACAGATTAACAACATGTTCAAATACGCCAAATCGCAATTAGGAGTTATAAACAGCTGATCTGATTAATCAAGAGGTTAAAGGACTACTCACTCTTGATGAGGGAGCGGTCAACCGAGGCCAAACGCTGGACAGTCGGGTGCGGCACCGGCGAGGCGGTCAGCTGGGACAGGGACGACGCCGACAGCAGCACACTGTCGGTGAAACTCGGTAACTGCACCTGCGATGACGAGGAAGAGCAAGTGGTTAATAATCATCCAGAATTGGTCAAATCCAAAATTATGTCACGTGGAATGTAAACCAATCAGCGGACGAAAATTTCGTAACGTGGAACGTTCACCAATCACCGATGCAAATTATGTCACGTGAAACGTAAACCAATCAGCGGACGCAAATTTCGTCACGTGGAATGTAAACCAATCAGCGGACGAAAATTTCGTAACGTGGAACGTTCACCAATCAACGATGCAAATTATGTCACGTGAAACGTAAACCAATCAGCGGACGCGCACTTACATCAGAGCAGACTGGAACCGCCAGTCCGGAAGCTTTGATCTCCTCCCAAAGTGGCGAATCGGACTTCCACGCCAGACTCTCCAAAATCTGTTCCTCAATCTGAAACAAATGGATAAACGAGTATAAGCTTAAAAAAAGCGCCACTAGTGATGACAACTGAAACCAGCCAAATGACAAACTGAACGCCACCTCATGTTTAATCGCAGTGTCAATCGCTAAAAATCACTTAATAACCTGCTAAACTCCATTGCGAATTTTTGCTTAATATTTCTTAAGGATTTCTAAGGAACGAGACTCACATGGTTGAGATGCTTGACGACATCTCTGGACAGTCCGTTTTCGGCCCGAATGATCACTTCGATTACTTTGTAAAAATAGAAGGGTTCGATATTCAGAATATCGATTATCCACGGGAACGCTCTAAAATCATGTAAACATTGGCGCCATGAGAATAAGAAAAAAAATATCAACATAGTAAGAGGTTAGGAGAAAACTATCTAAAATATTTACCTCTGAGAATTGTACGAAAATATGACAATCTCTAGACAGCAGGCGAATAACGAACGTTGGCACATTTCTTGTTTCAAGATAGCCTGCGAATAAAGAAAATAATAAGTTACAAATTTATTCAGTAAAAAAGAAAAAGGATCACGCGATGTCTAAAAAATTGGACTGGACTGGAGAAAATGTCATGATTAAATAATTTTACATTCGTTAGAAAAATCCCCCAAAAATTTCAACAGAGCTGTGACGTTAACACTCACAGATAAATCCGAATTGGCAGGTTGCCGTTTCTTCTCGACCAACATGATACTCTCCAGCGACTTGTAGAACAGGCTCTCGCCCAGCTGAAGTCGCTTCTTGGCGAAATCGATGTGCGAACCGGGATGGTCTTCATACGGCTGGAAACACACACAAAAATGGACGAAACTATTAGAACCCAGATTTACTTCAACCGAACACTTAATGAAACGTCTTTAGCCATCCATAAGCGTCACTGACCTGAGCGTAGGAGGTGCAAAACGTCTTGCCCATCTGGTCCACCAAATTGACGATGAAATTGGTGGGATCCGAACTACACTCCCTGGAAAAACAAAATAAAAGCGATAAGACGATATTATTCCAAATGTTCAAATATAATGAATATGAATAATGGACAAATGACATGAAGTAAAAAAACAAAATTCATTGAGTTTCCGATTTAAATCAAGAATTAAATAAATAAAACTACAATGTAGAAGTTAATGTAGCAATCCTCAAGTTCATGTTCCTCAAGTCAAGTCGGCCCCCAGTGGGTCAGTGGATATGGTCACATTCTACTAAGCGGGTGGTCCCGGGTTCGATTCGCGGCGCAGGCTTTCGTTCATTCGATCCTGTGGTACTGTCGTCACCCCTGAGCTTCCATTAGGGAGTCCAGAGCTTAGGGGTGGATCCTGCAGCCT
>JAUJYS010006736.1:0-10096 GCA_033995665.1 Melogona broelemanni | reverse complement strand
CGCAGCTCGTCGAATGCTCGTCGAAACGACTGCTTCTGCCGGGAATCGAACCCGGGACCACCCGTTTAGTAGTCTATTACTATAGCCACTGTACCACGGGGGCCGCACCAATGGTTAATTTAATTAGAAACCAATACTTAGCAGATAACCACTTAGCAGAGAGAGTGGTGTGGCCATTTGGCTGAGAAAGAGTGTCCAGTTTCGGAGGTTACCTTTTTACACTCATCAGCTGCGTTTGTAGTAGTAGCCATCGTCCAAAAAATCGTTGGCTGAAACCAACTATGTCTGTAATTATGGTTAATTTAATTACCATTTAGTTATCATTTAGCAGAAAAAGAGGTGTGGCTCAAAGAGGTGAGGTTTGGCAGAGAAAGAGTGCCCGGTTTCAAATGTTACCACTTTCCTCATAATCTGCATTTGTAGTGGTAGTGAGAGACAGTGCCACCGTTCAAAGATCGTTAGCTATAGAGATGGTTGTAGAGAACGACGTGAATTGCTGTTTTTTTGTGGGGAAATTCCCCTCATTGAGTCGATATGACTGCAGGAGATTCTATACCCTTCGTATTGTTTAGGCAATATGTGAAGAGCACATTTTTACCAGTACCCCAGGATCGAATAAACGAGAGCCAGCTTGGGGAATCGAACACGGGACCGTCGGCTTCGTAGGATGTCGCCATACCCACTGAGCATTTTGGCATTTGTCATTTTCAAAAGTGGAGGGACTGACCCATTCTTAACGTACACTGGAAACTGCGATCCCCAAAAGACGCACTCGTTCCATTTCATATCTGCGTCCTACATCAAGCTTTTATGCCAGCTATTATAGGGGGCAGTATATAGAAAGCGTGACGTAACGGAATGATGTTTCGATTCGTCGTCACGCGAGTATATTCCGCGTTCCACGCATTTGGGCCGAGCGAGCGTCAGCACTTCCTCCTCGTTTCCCCATCTTGTTTGCGCATCGCAGACGACGACGCGTCGTTGTCTCTCTCTGCGTCGCATTCCTCATGGACGGACATGCGCGCCAATTGACGCTTCGACACCTCTTCACACCTTGTACTTCGACCGGCACGACCCTGGTGGTCAAAGTCATACTTGCATATCCTCTGGGAGGAGCCTTTTTTGCACGTGCTCTCTCATTCATTCAGATGCGTTACTTGTGCAGTTGGCTTTATTCAAATGGGGGAAAATGCGTCAATGGTCAATTGCGACAAGTTGGAGTTGGGGGTTATTGGCGCGTAAGTACATGTAGTTGTGCCAGGTTGGTGACGTCATTCTATCGCTATGACAATTCAGGTGGCACTTTTTTAGCCTATTTGTAGCAGGTATTCGCATTCGAAAATAAACTGGTATATGACTTACTGTATAACGCATACGTTAAAATAAATAACGAAGAAAATAATAAAATGTTGTTGTTATTTATCGATTTTATTATTGATAGGGTTCATTGGGGTGAATATTTATGGGGTGATTATTAATTTGGTATTCTTCAGTCTTGAAGTCTTCTTGTAACCTAGGCAGGGATCTTTAATTAGCTGGCATAAAATAACAAAAAATAATTAAAATGTTGTTTACATCAATTATTCGATTTTATCATTGACATTTATTAACTGTTCAGCGGGTATTTTTAAGGCTCAAAAGCCCCCTAGTGACCTAGGTATAGATTTTTCACATGAATCTGACAACGCACAGAAACAAGTCCCATGACTTTACTTCCATCCCAAAGAAAGGTGGACGTACGAATTTCTCTTCACACGAAAAAAAATCTGTCGTCTCCGGACCCCGACCCTCGATCCCCCGACACCTGATGACTTCAGGGAGCAGAAGCCCTCTGAGTTTTCTTGACAGAATACAGAGGTGGTTTGACATTGCCTTCCTCCTCGCAGTACCACAAGCCAATCAAACGATTGGCTGCGCTTGGAATCGAACCCAGATCCGCTGGTTGTTGAGCGAGCACGCAACCTCTCGGCCACAGCGGGCAGACAAAAAAACTTGCTACTTGCTACACTATACATAAAAACGACATTGCAGAGTCAGATGATCAGACTGTTCGTCTCTGATGTAATCGAGAGCTTATGAGCAGAAAAACAAAATAAAGAAAAATTATTTCAAATTACCTTATGTGCATCTCGCGATTAATTTTGTTATTCTGCTCACAAACTCTTGATAAGTAAATAAATACATAATACCACATTCGTTGTAGCAATTGCAAATGTTTGTGTATTTCGTAAAGGACTTTCTAGCGCCAGCTCCTTACCCGGAAGCGTTGCCATTAACGCGGCCGCCAATGACTGATGACGCTAGCCGGGTTCCTAGCCAGTATTTGCCGAACGTCGGTTGGCGGGTGCCTGATTGTGATTGGCACTAAGCGTGTGCCAATTTGTGTCCTGTCAATTGCGATGACTGAGATGGAAATGATGGCTGCCACCGCTGCTGCCTATGTACATGGCTACCGGCGGCCATACAGTACGCGCTGTGACAAACACCCATATGCAACCGAGCACTTTTCTTTCGTTAATTGATCAACGCGCCGCATGTGTTACTCTGTAGATAGGTTGCTGTATCACGTTGATTTTCATTCCTTGTACAGTTGGGATACCAAATTGTGCATGCGTTTCGCTTCTGTGGATATTTCATCTTCTGGGAGTCAGCCACTTGGAAATGATCGAGGCCTTCTTACATTAAGAAATTAAAATTGCTCTTGTTTCTTATGGTATTTTTTCAATCTTGTATATTCTTCATTTTCCTTGTTCATACGGATTAACCAATGGGTAAATAGTATTCACGCAAAGCACAAGTTGCCATGTTAAATTAGGCACTTGATATTAATTCTGCTTCTTCATGGAATTATTTTAAATTAGATTACAAGAAATGTATACATGAAAACGCGATGTCAGTAAAGTTAGTTTTCTTTTGAACTCATAATTGAACAAGTAGCTTTATGATTTTCTTGTCGTTGTCATTGTTAGAAATAAATTTTTAATGCGATATACAAATAAAAATGGCAACGACAAGAAAATCACAAATGGAAATAAATTTTTAATGCGACATCACAAATAAAAATAAAAATAAAGGACATGTTCTCTGAATCTAATATTAGGGAATCCATTCTATTATTGCTACTATTCTATCAGAATCTGAATAGGTTATATACAACAAGGTTGTAGGGGGGAAAATAATAAAATAATTTGCGAATCTCATTTGCAGTGAGCCACGTACAGTAAAAAGTTTGGCCGATGCCCTATGCAAAGTTAGATTAATTGTACGAACCATAATAGAATGCCTCATGATGCAAAACATGAAAAATGCGTTAAATGTTAGCTATACAGCGTCACATCGTGAGCTTCTTTAGAAAACGCCAGAATCCAATTTCGCGAGAGAGAGTCTCTGCTCGTTTTCTGCATCTACCCGATAAGCTTTTCGGGTAAGTATCCTGGAGACCCCCGGACGCCTGCCACCCCTTCACACCCCCCCATTTTTCGGGATATAGTCTATTTTTTTGTGTCGACTGCCACTACCCATTTCCCACGCGTCTATTCTCAATGGCTGATCCCGTCCAATGCAACCTTTGTCGCAGCCCGGGGCCTATTTATCTCGCGCCAGCTCAAGCGCGTACCTCAACCAATCCGTGTTCGCGGTCAAGGTGCGGAACACGTGAAGCGTTGAAAGACGTGTGGAACTACTGCGTGACTCCCGTTAGACAAATTAATGGAAACAGATCTGTTTGTGCACCGTATAGAGTTGTTTCCGTTAATTTGTCCAACCCCCGTACATACACTGTAATTTCATGTCGTGTGTCTTCACGGTCCGTTGGAATGAGCGTGTACGAGATGTGTATCAGGAGGTCGAGAGTTCGAAACCGTAACGGTTCACTCATTCTGTCATCTGCGGGCTAGTTTTGCTGGTATATTCACTAGTAAGCCATCGCACAAAAATGTAGAGAATAGAGTATATATAATTTATTAGAGAATACATTATTAATAAATTTAGATGGCATGTGACGGTTCAAAAATGGGTAATTTCTTTTGCGTTTTTGCAGTAGGACAATTAAAAAATGTATTGCTATTTTGTTAGCCGCTTTCTTCGTTTTAAAAAAATTGATTTGATTGAGACCCTGAAAAATTGATTTTGGTCTGGGAATGTCGGCGAAAATCATCCGGATGAAGGAAATGTCAGATCAAAGTTTGGGGAAATTCTGAAAAAAAAATAAGGACTAACAATTAAAAATAATTCGAAATGCACGCGTTATTTTTAGTTGTAGTGCGACTTACAGTTTCGTAAAAAAAGATTATTTTAACAAAATTTGAATTTTTGTTTAGGAAAAAATATCTGGCTAGCTAAAATTTTGATTTTGGACATCATTATGAACCCTGGTTTGATTATTTGTGTTTTTGGTACCTGTTTATATTTTTGTTGCCAAAGATTTGCTTTCATAAACTTGTATCGTATCGTAAATTTGCGATTTTAAACTTGAATCGTTATTTCTACTCTTCTTGAGTTGGAAATAAACGCGTGACGAGAACCGGGGGGAATTTCCATCGAGGATGACCATCCAAGATACAGTCGCTTAAGCATATTTTCCTAGTCCCGAGTCCTCTCGCCTGATCATCAACATAGCTATGCATAAAAAATATTGACCCGACCAACAAACACGCCTGTGAACGCTGCAGCTGGGTCTATCGTGTCTCGTGTGTGTGCATGTGTGTGTGTGCCAATATGGCATTTTACGCTGGACAGCCTATGCAAATAGGGGGAGGACAACTTTGCTGCGCATGGTTCAACGAAGAACGACCATCTATCTAGTCCGCGCTGCATTCACACCGTATCGAGATTGCCCGCATCGTACATGTAGATGACAACAGAGATTCTCAAGCTTGTTGTTGTTTAAAGTCGTGTCATGCAACCGGGTCGAAGCTATTGGGGTCAATGTATTGTGTATGGTATATAACCACTTTGTTTACGATGCAATATTATGTGTTTTGGCCGGTTTATTTTTAAGTCACAACATGTCGAAAAATTTATTATGTAGATCGTCTTCGCGAATATAACTGTAAAAGACAATATATTTGCCATTTTTAAAATATTATTTCATTGAAGAATCACATGGGTAAATTTTAATATTAATTGTAAATATAAATTTAAAATGAACTATATATGTTATTTCAAAATAGCTGTAATTATAATTTTTAAACGAATTGTAAATATTATTTCAAAATGTAAATATAAATGTAACTGTAAATATAATTTAAAAATTAATTGTGAATATAATTTTTAAATGAATTGTACGGATTGTGAAATGTCAGAGATTTGTTACTTTTTAAATATTATTTCATGAATGCATCAATTGCTTAAATTTTAAAATAAAATGTAAATATGAAACGCGAATATTTCTTTAAAATAAATTGTGAATATTACTTTAAAATGAGTTATAAATATCATTTGAGAATATACTATATCCGGTGGCTTAGTACACATTAAATACATGTGATAAATATAAAAATAGGGAATGTTTCTTGATAACACTATTAATCAGCTGCATTCATAGATTAAAACCATTACGAATTACTATTGCATGCCTATCCACATTGACCCTGTAGTTCCACCGAATGTGTTTAGATTTGAAAGGTAATGGGTTCGGGTCCGGATTATTTTCACCATTTAATTTATCCTGTTTAATGACACGTGGTAATTTGGTCATGCAATCTCTAGTGGAAACTGCAGCGAAAAACGGCGCAATTAAAATAATTACAACATCACTTTTATCCTACCGCGATTAACTAATCTATGCGTCAAAGTACATGTAAACATGCATTTTTAGCCTGTCAAGAACTCGGTCTCCTCGCATTTCTCATTCCCAACAGCATTTTTATCCCCCGTTGACACACGCTGCGCATACACTGTATGCCTAAACGGCAGCAGGATTCCGCGAATTCCGCTGAAACCACCGAAATACCTGTGTTGTTGGCGCTACGCTCTCTGATCAATGAATTTATATATAGGCAGGCTGGTTGTGGGGTTTATATATAGATGCAGGGGTTGGACAAAATAATGGAAACAGATATGTGTGTGCACCTTATACACCGTGATTCATAAGTTAAGGACCACTCCGCCGTATCTCCATTAATCAGCTAAAAACGACTGTATTAAATTTGACACAAATTATATTACAGTATGGATGACTTTAAAGTTTATTAAATCCAAATTTTTCGCTACGAATTTTGCGCTGCGTTATGGTTGTGGCTCTGCGTTAGTGCAACTGTGCTGGGATTCACAGATTGTTACAAAATCTGGTAGTAAGTGTAGTTCACATACTCTCCACAGTGACAGTGGCGCTGCGATGCGTAATACAAATTGAATGCGAATCGCGGAGCCACTGACCCTGTAGGGTAAATATGTGAAGTATACACTTACTACCAGATTTTGTCTTACAAAAACCTCTGAATCCTAGCACTGACACACACTGCATCAATAGCGAGTATTGATGTGTCACTGCGGAAATGGCGATCTCATCTTCGCTCGTGCAGTGCTGCTGTCGGTGGACTTTTGAACAAAAACTGAAATAGCTCAATGTTTCACATATACTTACTCCATATTTGTGCCAAATTTCATAACAATCCGACCATTTCTATCTGACTAATGGAGCTACGCCTGAGTGGTCTCTAACTTATGAATCACGGTGTAGAGCTGCTGTTTCCATTATTTTGTCCAACTCCTGTAGATTGTGTGTGCGGTGTTCGCTGGTAGAAGGTTGGCGAAGAAATTATTCAGGAAACGCGCAAATATTCGGCTGGGAAGAGTGATGGCGGAACAAAATAAATGTCGGTCTACCCGTTGGAAGATGACGAGGCACTATTGATCGCGGGGACTCCGCGCGCGTTTTCGACTCCGACTGTATATGCTCGTGCCAAAGCTAAATGCTGAAATATGCATTGTTGGAGGAAACCTTGTTGCCCGCTACTCGTTAAAATATGCATCTGTAGTTCGGGGACACGGAAAGTTTGCGGTACTGTTTGGGGGGGCGCTGGTGTCAATTGCGACGGCTGTGTTAAAAAGGCCTGAATTTGAAGTTAATTTACCACCATGTCGATATTATACATTATTGACCAAAGGTGACTGTCGATTCCAATGGACTTTTAAGCAGTTACTCAAATGGCTTGTTCTTGGAAGTTTTGGGTGACGTAGTTTTCCAGGCCAAAATTGTAATTTTATCACTTTGATCTTTCTACTGTGTAGGACGTAGTTTGTTAATCCATTATTTGTGTTTTGCGATGTATTGCAAGATCATTATAATACATGTTAGTTTTGGGTTCGTTCCTTTTTGAAAGGAATCTGTTCCAGTTCAAGTTCCTTCTATAGAATAAGAACCTGTTCCAGTTCCTATAGAAATTGAAAATAACCTAACCGTTACTACTTTTTTGTTAAAGGAACCAGAAACTTTGAAACGTTCCATCCTAAGAAAAGGTAACTATGCGTTTCAATGTTCCTCAGGAATGGAAGGCGTTCCTAATTTTTCCGTTCCGTTCCATTCTACCGAGCACTATTTATTCACGATAATCGATAATCGATAATCGATACGCGGGAATTGCCATAGGAAAGTATAAAGAGAGGAAAAATGAGCTGATCTGGCGAAATTTAAACAATACGTGAAAGCTGTGCGTATCATTGCATTAACACGCAATTTGTGTTTTTCATTATTGTATAGAAGCCATGGCCGTCCGCTGTGGCCGAGAGGTAGCGTGCTCGATCACCAACCAGCGGATCTGGGTTCGATTCTCAGCGCAGCCGATTGTAGGATTGGCTTGTGGTACTGCGCGGGGGAAGGCAATGGCAAACCACCTCTGTATTCTGCCAACAAACCTCAGGGGGCTTCTGCTCCATCTAGTCACCAGGTGTCGGGGGATCGAGGGTCGGCGGGGTCCGGAGACGACACGAAGGACTTAACAACAAATTATTTTTTGTTATTTTTTGCCCGCTAATTAAAGATCCCTGCCTAGGTTACTAGGAGACTTCAAGACTTCAAGACTGAAGAATACCAAATTAATAATCACCCCATGAATATTCACCCCAATGAACCCTATCAAAAATAAAATCGATAAATAACAACAACATTTTATTATTTTCTTCGTTATTTGTTTTAACGTATGCGTTATACAGTAAGAAGCCATAGTGGTGCACACGCTTTATGACGCAGGCTGTGTACAGCATCTACTGGATTTGCCCCTGTCTGTGCAGAGACACAGTAAAGTGGACCTGAATTGGCCGAGATACTCAACTCACTAACTTAGCGTCGGTGTTGTCAAAACTATGATCGTTTGAGCAAATTGGGCTCCTTGCGAAAAGGTCAAAATTTCATGACGTAAGGGAAAAGTAATATGTGGTGCAGGAGCATTTCGAGCGCCAATCTCCTTTTCTAAGTGGCTGCCTCGTGAATCAACCTCTATTCATCCGATGTTGTCGTCTTGGGATATATTTTTTTTATTCAAATTGCTGCCGAAGACACTGTCGTTAAACAGCAACGCTTTCAGCTCCTGACCTCAACTATAAAAGTTAGGCAGCCAGGAGCTTATTATTTACTATTGCTGTAGTGGAAAGCACTGCTACGTGAGATTCTGCGCCCCTTCTATCGTGGGACCCCGGGATCGAATAATCTGAAAACACACTGTCGGACTTTAAATCACTGATTTTATTTACATTTAATCAGTTTTTCTCAATTTATTTAAATTAAATAAGCAAATTAATTTTCAAAATTGCTACTTATATCTCCGGTAGCATATATGCATCTTAAATGCTTCAGAAATATATTGACAGTGTTAAAGTTTCACAACATTCCGACCAAGTCGCAATCGACTACGTTGAGGCGATTCTGGGTTCGATTCCCGGCGCGGGCTCTCGTTTATTTCAATCCGAATTACTGGTGAAAATGTGCCTTTAACACTTTACCTAAGCAACACTAGGGGCACAGAATCACCTGTTGTGATCGTTTAAGGAAATTATCGTTGATATTTTTAGTTCATGGGCATTGAGTATGCTCAATGATTCTGCTCTAATTTTCCGACTCCCTCTTAATCTTTAGACCCCGCCGTAGACCCTCCCCCAAAGATGGCTGTTTGTATATTGTAATTGTAATTGACGCTCGAATACGGGCATACTTTTATACGTTGCTCTGCTAAGTAAACTTGGTCTCCTCTAATATCTGGTACCCTTACATGTTGTCCCAGTGTTACAGGAGGATTTCCCGAGTTGTCTCGCTCGAGTATTTCGTTGCCAAATCTGGTAGGCAGTTTGTTTGTAAGATCAGGCTTATTTACAAACACGCACTCTTGGCGATCGCGTTAAAAAAAATCTCGGCCCGTTTCTGGCTGCTGCTGCTGCTGTTGTTGACGAGTATTTCCGAAGTTGCATACGCTTTTGCCTAGGGCTCTACATGTACAGGGGTTGGACAAAATAATGGAAACACTTCCATTTGTACGGGAGTGGCCAGAAGAGGTCAAATTCATGGCGTACAAATTGTGATGTTTCCATTACTTTGTCCAATCCCTGTAAATCTCACGGGGGCGAAATGTTACACATTGGACTGAATGTCTGGGCGAGCCAAAGAGTTCTAAGGTCTAGAGTTCAGCACTCTTATTTGGTTAGCATTGAAATCAGTCAGCAAAGTGTACTGTCAGAACAGAAAGAAATATATAAATGACTTAAACCCCTCAACAATCGAGAAATATTAACATGTAATTGCTGCTCCTCGCAGGCTACCAATCACACGAAACATGTCCTGTGCAGAAAATGTGGTGCGCGTAAAATAACCAGATTAACTAATGATCTGTATAATAGAAGAACAACGACAAAACTTAGAGTGAAGACGACTGAGTTGGCGAGACTCGAAGCACAAAGCATAAAAAAATCGAATAAATATCGAAAGCATAAAAAAATCTTCGCAAAATATTTTACCATGTCGTTATGTGAACGAAATAAACCATCACTGATCGATGAATATCTAATACTATAAGAATGAAAATGGTGTCTGTCTGTCCGTCTGTTTGTGTGAAGCCAGCACGTGACCTAAACTGAATTTATACAAAACACGTGCAGTGCAATAAAG
>JAUJYS010006735.1:0-10096 GCA_033995665.1 Melogona broelemanni | reverse complement strand
CCGGGAATCGAACCCGGGACCACCCGTTTTGTAGTCTATGATTATAGCCACTGTACCACGGGGGCCGCACAAATGAAGCATGTGCTTGTGCAGTTGAGCAAATTTGACAATCGTCCTCCTCAGTCATTGTCATTTCACATTCTCTCTGAAAATAGTATACGTTTATCTACTTGTCAACTCGAAATGGATCGTCAAGCTTCTTAAAAGGTTCAATTTTTCCAAAAATGATTTAATTCACTGATGTTTGTTGATCGAGCATTCTATGAATATCAAAAACTGTACGCCAACCCGCATAGGCCCAGTACCGCCATCTATTGACCAAATTCTGCAACGATACCGATCTGGCATTACGCTGCCCCCTGAATAAGGCAATCACACATTGGCGAAAAACTAAATTTGGTTATTCTAAATTTTCGCGCGATGTTTGTAACCTGAGTTTGTCATATCTATTTAAAATTTATTTGTATTGGAAATTAAAAAAAATTCAAAAGAAAATGTTGAACTTTTATACTTGACAGACTGAAAAATTATAATTTGAACTTACTTTTAGTTTTGATTTTTAAATACCCTGGTATTTCAAAAAGATTAGTCATCACAATTTAATTGAAATTAAGAGATCATGCACTTCCTGTTTAACTAAATTAGAAATATGAACAGTATCTACTTTTGTTTCTCTAAATATTTCTCATTTATTTTTTGGCAGCTCAAACGTATTTATTGTTACCTCTTGATAATCAAATAAATCGTCAATTATTGGTTGTCCTTTCCTTGACGTAATAACATTTCGTCTGCCAGACCTTTAATGTGCCGCATTCCGCTATTCCAGTCGGTCGATGGCTACAAACTAAAAACATAATAAGCGATCAAATGTCCTTCTCATTATTTGTCAACAAGACAAGTTGGAAGAATCTAATTACAATCCTTTGACCACAGGTGGTCATTAGATTCCAATGAAAAAAGTTGGGCATGAGAGTGCCCAGGAAAACGAAACAGATTTGCGTCAAAATCAATCTCCCATTTATAATTTAAATTTGGAACAATTATTTTCTTAAATTTAAAGGTGTCCGATCACACCGAGGAAGATGCATATTTAATTAAACATTAACCTAATAAATAAATTTAAGTTGTCAATTTCTACACGGCATTATTTGACTAATTAAACATATTTGATTAATTTAATTTAATTTTTTCTATCCACAAATCAGTTTATAGTTAAAAACGTGGTGGTGGAGGGAACAGTACCTCTTTTGGAAAGATGGTGGACACATCGTTTTAATTGGTTTGGTCTTGACACTGTTTCGGTGTTTACCACCACTGTGACTAATGGAATTTTCCGATGGTGCACCGTATGTATGCCAAATGGATTGGTGATCATTTCATAACCGTGAAATCGGTTATTTATAACTGTTGACAGTCCCTATAACCAATGAACAGCACTATTGTACTGATGAAACAGTTTTCGACAATTGAGTTTGAGATTCGCCAAGTTTAAATAAAATATATTTTATTGTTTGATATATCTAACACTTGCTACGAAGCTTTGCAATTGTCATAATTATGAAATTTGCGTTTATACGATGACGTTAGGCTGGCTAGACAAACGTGACACACCGTCTAAATCCCAGTTACCACGTCCGTTTATCCTCATAATACATATTATAATGAAACTAATTACTCATTACCACTTCCCTTTACTTTTTTTTTCAGTGCAGTGATCTATCTCATGTAATTGATGTAATCTAACTTTCAGACATCCTGGAAATATCACAGAAATGACGAACCTCGCGAACACAATTGTTTCACCTTATTTATTATGTTCGATTCACAAAACATAAATAAACAAAAACATACAACTACATTTATAAGAAATTATATTAAATCTAAGTAAATTATCTGCTCATTAAAATGAATCTACGATTTTCGTTATATTTCTTACTTGTTAAAGGGAAAGTGGAATCGGTTTACGCAACAACAATAATAATTGACACCGAACAGTTATTCTCAATCAGGCGTCCAATCTATCAAGTAATTTTGGAGCTGTTCCAAAAGCAGTAACGGATTTTTATGTTGCATTTTTGTTTTTGTTCCTCATCACCGTCTTGGACAGTGTCCAAACGGCCGTCGGATGTGTTTGATCCCTTTGGTATTAATTAATTTTTTTTTGTTTTACTCCTTCTATTCGAGGTTATTGTAGCCAGAGCGACTGGCCAGGCTATATATAGAGGGCGCAACCAAATCAATTGTAGTTTTTTTTAACCGTATCGTCAGTCAAAAACAAAAGTTTGCTTACGTTGTGGTATATATTCATGTGTGTGCGGAAAAAATGAGTAGCACGGAGTCGCAAGTACCAGCTGCTCCTGCCACTGCTAGACAGGTATGTTTAGTTAATGTAGGATCAAACGCTTTTGGCGTGTTTAAAATATCTTGTCGAACGCTTTTATATAATCAAAATCGTATTCGTGAAGTGTTACAATTACTTCGCACACTTGTTTAAAATGAATCAAACATCGCAAAAAGAGGCAAGCTTTTACTACAGATTTGATTGATAAATAAAAACCACGGATTGTTTTACCTATCAAGACAGTAACGCTTTATCCAGTATTAACTTTATTGTTCAACATTAATACTGCTTTTACTTATTTTTTATTAATTTTCAATTTTAAGCTAAAAATCGAACCGATAAACATTACAATCAATTTTTATTTGTGAAATTCAACTTTTATAAGAAAAAATATTGATCTTTAAATTGGTACGAATTACTATTTAAACTCGTAATCCTTTATGTGAATCTGATGTATTAAGTTTAATTTAAAGCAAATACAAGAGTTCTAAAGGATGACTTTTTCATAATTTTAGACGGTCGTTTATTAATTCATAAACATTCTTAGATATTTAAACGGCATTTACAAGCAATATGTCTAAACGACAGCTCTACCGATCCAAATGTACAAACGTATCGTATCCAGTTGCAAAATTCGTCATTCATTCGCAGAACTCGTCCTACACGAGAGAATTGGGATTGGATGACATTCTACCCTTCATCGGCGAGTACGGCCGCTACCAAAAACTCCTCATCTGGGCCGTCATCTTTCCCATCTGCGCTCTCAGCGGATTGCAGGGTTTCAAGCAGGTCATCTACATTACTAAATATGCTCGTCTATGAATGTCATAGAGGTGTTAGATTCACAACCGAGTTCGATGATCAATTGTCTCATCATTTTGCATGAAATGCCCCTAATTCATTAACCGACACTTGAAATAAAATTGTATTCACTTCAGGTCATCTACGCTGAGACACCAGCTCACTGGTGCCGCTCGCCACCCGCTTTGACACCGCTCAACCTGTCAAGCGCTCTTCTCAAAATGCTCACCGTGCCATTGGACGCCGGGGAGCCCGTGGAGCGCTCCCGCTGCTGCCAGATGTACGATCTGGACTATGACGTCATCTATTCTATGTTGTGGAACGCCACCGTGGAGTTGAGCGGTGACGCTGCCGATGATCTGAACACGGTGGTGGCCTATCTGGAGCAAGATGGCATCGCGCCCAAAACGGAATGGACGATGGTGGCCTGCAAATACGGCTGGGATTACGACCAGACCGACTTTTACAGCACGGTTGTGACGCAGGTGAACGAATTAAGTTATTTTTTTTTTAAATGCTAAAAAATTACGGGACAATCGAGAGTGGCGAAACAAAACAATGGATTTTCAAAAATTGACTAATTTCTTGATCTAAACTATGATATTAAAATGATACTAAACTATGATAACTTCAACTATGATATTAAAATATGATCCTGATTGAACAGATTATTTTAAATCCTGTCTTCAATTTCTGGCTATCTAAAAACTTGCAAATTTTTTTAATAAATTTTTAAGATAACTTTTTATTTTTTTAATTTTATTACTAAAATAGGCAATGATCCATCTCCTTGCGAGTTTAATTAAAAACGTAATTGAAACTAAAAAGTGGGACAACAAAGATCGAAATGCATGCAGGTCATCATCGTAAAACCATAATTCATTCAGCCACGAACGATCTAAACGATAAGCCGCTTAATTGGCAGCAGCCCATAGCTGGCACAAATTCAATATTCCTTTAATATATCCAACCCACCAATTAATTAAAATATTCGTTGGTGAAACAACTGGCACTGATTTTAATACGGCTGATAATCCAACATAGCAAAACAATCTTAATTGCTCGAAATAAATGATAAAGAGGGTATGTATGGTAGCAATTTATAATATCGTATTTTTCTATTCTGTGATTTTGAACTTAATAGTGGGATTTAGTGTGCGATCGTAGCATTCTACCTGCAGTAGCTCAGTTCCTCAACTTCATTGGCGGAATGGTTGGCGTCATGTTTTTTGGCTACGTGGCGGACAGGTAACAGTGAATAACTTCCAAGTTGTATAGGGTCTCGAACCTGGGACAGTTGTAGTTATTCCTACAATAAAGAAGAAAAAAATATTGAATCAAATGAAATTCTGCCTAAACTCTTTCAGGTGGGGAAGAAAACTATCCTTCTTTGCTTGTCTGGCGGTTTCTGTTGCCACGGAGGCTCTGACTGCTGTAGCACCCAACTACGTGGTGTGGGTAATTTTTCGGCTGCTGGCCGGACTGACTACACCGGCAATGTATCAAGTCCCATTTATTCTTGGTGCGTGAGAAAAGACGTATTTTTTTTAAATTGGTAACTGTATAATCGACTTGGTTTAAATTTAGCATACTCTGTGTTCATTTTAGGAATTGAACTTGTGGAGGCTCAAAAGAGAACATTTGTCACCGTCGTGGCCTACGTATTTTACTCGATCGGTTTGACCTTGTTCTGCATGCTGGCCTATTTCATCCGGCACTGGTATTACCTGGCATTGGCCACTTCGCTTCCTTTCTGTCTGTTCTTCATTTATTGGAAGTACGTTAGACGGTCGATTTCAATAACCAATTCAAGGCAATTCAAAGATGAATGATTAGGAGTGATTTTACAGTATCTGAGATCCTTTTAGGAGTGCTCCTGGTTAAATAAAAAAAATTTAAATTTAGATTTTTACCTGAATCGCCAAGATGGCTTCTAAGCAAGGGCAAAATTGACGAGCTCCTGGTGTTGCTGAAGAAGATGTCAGAGGTCAACGGCGTCTGTCTTCCAGAAGAGCTCATGGCTAGAATCAAGGTAAGAATTAATAGACCAGCATAAGATTGAGGAAACTTTACTTTACATATTTTTAAAAATCGCTTGCGATATAATAAAAATAATTATCAAACCGTAATGTTATTAATTTGACGCAAGAAACCACTAAAAACTAAAATGATTTTCATATTTTTTAAGACATTCAAATCCGATTATTCTTATTTTGTTTTTTGCACAGGCACAGTCATTGATTGACGATGACGACGAGGAGAAATTAAAAATCAAATATCACAGGTCGCCTTTAGATCTTTTCCGAACGCCGAATTTGAGAAAGAAAACTTTGCTCTTGACATTTTGTTGGTAAGCAATTACATCTACAACCCTTAGAAATATTTAATATTATTTTTAGTACTATTTATGCTCATTTTGGAGCATTTATAAATCGCAGAAACTGTGTGTGGCCCACTGTATGTGTTTTAATAGGAATCGGTTGGAGAAAGCATTTGACAGAGTGTGGCAGCAAAAATGAAATACGTATAAAAAGGTACGTTAAATAGCAACCAATTTGTGAGGAAAATTTTATAAATTAATTATTTATCTGCGGACTAGGTTAACGAACCAGAGTGTATACGGAGGTCTGAACTTGTACGGTCCCAGTATGGGTTCGAATCCCTACGTCAGCTTCGGTTTATCCGCCTTGGTGGAGCTGCCCGCCCATGTGGTCATGGTGTGGGTCATGGAGTACTGGACGCGGCGGTGGTCACTCTGCATCCTCATGATCATCGGCGGACTCAGCTGTTGTGGGATCATTTTTTTGCCTGCCGCAGGTAACGGATTATTATTTTTTTAAGTCACCGTAGTGCCTATTACACTACAGGATTACTGCACCCTCGTGTCTCTATGGAGATGTGCGAGGGGAAGGGAATTGGGAGCTGGAATAGCCAGACTGCAGGATCCACCCCTAAGCTCTGGACTTCCTAATGGAAGCTAAGGGGTGACGCCAGTACCGCAGGATCGAATAAACGAAAGCCTGCGACGGGAATCGAACCCGGGACCACCCGCTCAGTAGAATGTGACCATACCCACTGAGCCACTGGGGGCCGACAATCGATCGATCGAATCGATACATAAATCGATATTATTGACAACGAACGATGTCGTCAGTCTTGAATAGACTTTAATAATCACGGTGTAAAATATCACTTCAAAAGTTTTTCGCCCGCCAAAATACATAATTTAAATATATATTTTCAAAATAACATAACTGACTTTTGTACGTCAACCCACAATATGATTTGTTTTGGATTTTAATTAAATAATAATAATTGATGTTTGCAATTGTTAGTTTTCTTTTGCTCGGATTTCTTGAAAGGATCGTAAAAGTTGATCGCCAAGCAAAGATTCGCCGAATAAATGTGCAAATGTAAATCAAATACGTATAATCCTGTCTAAATGTAAAAGTTTTACCTTTGTAGATCAACCTGTATACGGATTAGTGCTCTACCTAGTGGGCAAGTTCACCATCTCAGCCACTTACTTGGTGATCTACGCGTTCGCCAGCGAAATATTTCCCACGGAAGTACGTGGCATGGGGTTGGGATTTGCCGCCTACAGTGGTATGGTGGCCTCCTCTGCAATCCCGTTCGTCAATTTTCTGGTAAGCTTTATTCCGGAGACCCGGATTACCAATTTCCGGCCCGGGTCCAGGAACTCTGAAAACATCATCAATATTTATTTTGACAAAATGAAAGAAAGCAAGACGTATATTCTCGAAATAATAAAATTAGCGTTAAAAAATGAAAAAACGCAGCACTCTAGATTAAAAAAAAATACATTTTATTAAAGTGACAATTGTAAATTTAAAATGTTTTATCTGCATATCATTAAATGAAAAATAAACTTCAATGCCATTTCACCAAATACAATTGAATTAAAATAATCTTAGTAATCAAGGAAATTCTATGCATTTCCACCTTTATCTGCGCGCAAAATCCTGAATGCGCAGCTGTAACACCTCTGTGACGCAAAGACAAATACTGCGCATTCAATTATTGCGTAACATTTGCAATTCAAAGTAATAAATAACAAAATTAATAGTTGAGTTAGGACGTCTACGAAATAAAACGAGAAGGACAAGGTCCGGTACAGGGCCGGAAAAGAGACGAACAAAGTTTTGTCAAAACTCTCCGAATAAAACAGTAAAAAATACCTCATTAACAACAAAGGACTAGGCCTAGGTAGCAACGAAATAATTTATAAATAATTATTTCGTTTACAAAGGACTAGGTCTAGGTAGCAACGAAATAATTATTTCGTTGCTACCTAGGCTTAGTCCTTTGTTAATGAGGTATTTTTTACTGTTTTATTCTGAGAGTTTTGCCAAAACTCTGTTCGTCTCTTTCCGGCGCTGTACCGGACTTGTTGTTCTCGTAATAAATAACACCACCACAATGCAAAAAATTTACTCCCTTTAATGATAAGTAACCTAACCTGACTTTGTTGTCATCAGGGCTACAATACGTTCAGCATGCCCCTGGTGGTGATGGGCAGCATGGCCGTCCTAGGTGGCCTGGTGGTGTTAGGACTTCCGGAGACCCTCCACACGCCGTTTCCGCAGACGCTGGACGAAGGAGAGGAGTTTGGCAAAAATGTTACCACCAGCGAATTTTTTTCTTGCCTACGGTTTCGGTAAGCATACAAGCATACAAACTTCCGTAAACATACAATTAAATATTTTTTTTTGCTTTAGTGGTGTATTAAAAAAAAAAAAGATTCACTGATTCGCACTGACTTTAAAAAGTTCGATGGTGGTAATCTGTGCGCAATGTTGCTGGGTACGTTGCTTTTGAAAAGGAACACTTACCGTTCCTCGTTCTTCCATGAATGAAAAGGAACGAGAACGTTCCTCGTTCTTTCGATTTTTTTTTTTTTTTATATCATCCGAGTGCAATCACTACAGGATTACAGCACACTCGTGTCTCTGTGGAGATATGTGAGGGGCAGGGAAGGGAAGGAAGGGAAGAGGGATGGCAGCTGGAATAGCCAGACTGCAGGATCCACCCCGGTCTCCATCTCGGGGATCCCCGTTTCAAACATTGGAATCAATCATGTATTTTTTGTAAACGCAATTAATAAGTAACCACGTACAATTACTTGTAATTTGTATCGATACTTTTTGGTTGTTCCGGAATAAACATCGAGTGCCACCATCTTATTATTATTTCATCTAATTTAATAACTCGACATTTTCATTTTCAAGGGAAAAAGTCGAAGAAAGCGAACACCTGTGATGCAGGAAGAAAACAAACTCAGAACGTTACGTCACTCATTTTGTTTCGTCACCTGCCAATCGACAACATAGGTGCCACCTGGCGGTAAAGCGAGGCGTCCATGCATTTATGATGGCAGCGTGCCAAGGCCTACATTTAAAAAAAGTGTCATTTAATCTAATAGAAATGTTTATTGATCAAGCCTGTTTAGTTGAAGTTGAAAGACCTTCACTGAGAACTTTGAAATAATTAGTTGAATGGCGTAGGTAACCATATTACATTAAACCTTCTAACTGTTCATTAAGATATTTTTATGGTCACAATTGAATGCACCAATGGCCATTAAGCGATAACGTCACAGGTCTATTGTCTTTTTTCCATGTAGTTTCAGGGTGATGCGGGGAGTAAACGGTTTTGAGTGGCATTAAAAAAATGTAAGAAGGACTGACTAACCTATTATTTATTATCTATTGTTGTTTCACAACTTTCTTGCATTACAACAGGTAAAATTGAATGCCAAAATTTCTAAATAGAGATTAGTGATGTGATTTAGTAGAAATTATGTTGTATATAGAATGTAATTTATTATTTTATATATTAAAATTTCTGTCGATTTTAATTGTATTTCTGTAATATTGCATAATTTGTTCGTAGGACGTGTACTCCTCAACATCAATGCTTTAACTTCTAGTCGGAGAATCTGTGAGCCGAGAACAAGCAGACCGGCGCCACTTGGCAGTTCAAAAGGGCTGTTCTAAATTAGACGAAGTAATCCTTGACCATTAGGGATAGAAACGGCAACTTTTTGGTGGTACTCGATTTTTATTCGGGAACAACCAAAAACTTTCGATACAAAATATAAGAAATTGTACGTGGTTACATATTAATCGCGTTTACAAATAATACATAGTTGATTCCATTGTTGGCATGGTGGAATCGTGAATCGTAAGAGGGATATCAGCAATGGAATTCCGTTGCTGATATCCCTTATGATGCCCAAGGAGTTGGCGACACCGATCGGTTGGCTTCACGATTCCAACAATGAAAATGCCAACAATGGAATCAACTATGTATTATTTGTAAACTCGATTAATATGTAACCACGTACAATTTCTTATATTTTGTATTGAAAGTTTTTGTTGTTCCGAAATAAACATCGAGTACAACCAAAAAGTTGGCGTTTCTTTCCCTAATGGTCTAGGATCACTTCGTCTAATTCATTTGATATTTGTCAAATATTAATTTGTTATTCGTTCGATATTTGCAAATTGACAGGTTTGCAAAATTGGCCTTTTTCGTTCTAAATGCAGAAAATATTAACATAAACTTGCATTATATAATCACCTGGCCCTTTTCATCGTACTTTGAATTGACATCTATAGTAAAAGAAAAGCGCACAGTGCAAGCTCACAGCTCAACACTCAACAAGCCACAATTTCGATGGAATCGGGAACAATCGAAAGTTTCTTTAGGCCGCTGACAAGGCAACATAAAACTACAAAAAATATTATTTATTTTTGATATATATATTAAAAATCGATAAAGATAGTACAAGTATCTACCACGCATGACTATAAGCAACGCTTTAAGTTCAGCACGTTAAGTGGACAATGTACAGTGATGACCAGGACAAGACTGGGGTGAAGACGACGTTTATCGATTTTTCATCTCAGACGACATTTTACCACTGTACTT
>JAUJYS010006734.1:0-10097 GCA_033995665.1 Melogona broelemanni | reverse complement strand
ATAGGACAACTCCATCTTTGTCCATAACTGGTCTTTGACCCCCGCCATTGGCCCCCCTAAAAAGGGGCTGCTTGCGGTTATATATTGTAATTCTAATTGTTCAATTTACAAATGTGCACATTGTCGTGGTACTGCACGGGGGAAGGCAAAGGCAAACCACATCTGTATTCTGCCAAGGTAACTCAGGGGGGTTTCTGCTCCATGAAGTCTCCAGTTGTCGGGGGATCGAGGGTCGGGGTCCAGAGACGACACGAGGGACATAACAACAACAAGAATGGTGTATCCTCGACCATTTAGGATGATGAATATTTAGGTTCAAATCTTTTCATCCCGGACATGGCCCGAGTTTTTCATTGATCGAGGGAGCAGTGCTTGGTACTTACACGATACTTTCACACCTCGGCTTGAGTTTGCCTATGATATTATCGCTCAACTTGTACCGATCTGGTGCCGTTACAGCCACTGGGGAAAAAAATACATGTTACATGAAAATAAGGTAGAGGACCTCAAAGATTTTGAAACAATCGGATTGACAATTAAGGTTCATGCCAAGTTAAATCAAAGGTTGCAAAAAGTGCCTTATTGGATTTCGTTCTTTGAGGAACGTTGGTACCCCCCCCCCCAAAAAAAACACAAGCCCTACCTGTGTATGCGATTGTGAAGTGATTAGGATTCGTGATGGTCAACGTCCTCGTTTGCCCACCCTTAACGGTCGGGTAGAAGCCCAGCCTACTGACACTTGTGCACACGAGCAACTGAAGTTTGCCATCGTCCGGCCTGAGATGTTGACCTCGGGGCATCTACGTTCTGGACGGGTCCGACTTACTCCACTTGCACAGATCATAGACTGGGTGAACAGAAAAAAAATTTAATTACGGGACAGTTTTTCATACTAAATTGTTAGTAATTCAATATTTCAATTCATACGTTAGAAATCCAATGTTCATATTCTGATATACGTGAAAAGATCCGAAAGTAATGAGGCCTATATTTGACTTGAGAATGGAACGTCTCAGAAAAAAAAAAACGAAAATATGCACTATAAAGAGAATTAAATTGTTTCGAATTTTCCTATCCATTTCTGCAAATTACCACAGTCGCAGAAATTGTTCGGTTCAATACAAAGTCAAAGACTAACTACATTTTTTTTTACTTCACAATCAATTTGGAATCAATTCTGTTACCTTCTGCAATGCAGAAAAATTTCTTTGACTGTGGTTAGAAAAAAGCTGGTTACGAAAAATCGAAAAATGTATCAAAGGAAATGGTGATTACACAGAAAAGTTGGTCATGTAGACGGTGGACGGCTATTGAGAGACCTCTTGGTCGAACTGCCGTCACATGTTTCGACATGGAATTTCAAAAAACACAGAAAAGTGAGACTTAAATTATCTTCCTGCGATTTTCTTTCTGAGACGTTCCATTCCCAAAATAAAATAATAGGAGTCATTACTTTTTGAATCTTCCTATACTGTTCCAAGTTGGTGCACAGGTTAAAGATTTCCAATTATGAGGCTTATGCTATGCAAAATAACAAGGGCCTTTGAGACGACGCTGGCAAGCTACATTAACAATAGTTCAACATTAATTCGATTGAACAATAACAACTGAACTTCAAATGTACAAACGTTCAAATGTACTAACTGAGAAAACCGATTAAATACAAAAATAAAATCAGTGTTATAAAGTCCGATAGTTAAGACACTTTTAATGTACGCATCAAATTTTTATTTTTGTGTTCCTACCCTTACAATATATACAGTGTGTGGATGACAACAACTGAACTGTAATAACAAAAAATTGACCTCAGATATTTATTTGACCTCGGCGAGTATCGTCCCGTTTCACCGATAAGCAATGACGAAGGGCACCAACTAATCAGACTTTGACCAATGCGGATCCAACCTACATGTCGAGCTTAATCGGGCGCTGAGACTTTTATCTCAAATTCCGGGTATCAACAATATCCCCGAGGATTGCCCTAACGAAATGTTGACGTGGTATATATTATTTTTTTAATTTACCGTGCATGGGCTGGGAACGAAACATTATTTTCACGCTACTGTATTTCAATGCGATCAAATCGTGGCGCGAATAGTTGATGCTATTTACATTTTCATCTGTTACATGTAGCCTAGTTGGCCAAGTGCCCACAATTTTTGGGGACCTGTGTAGATTCATTTACAGCAGATGCAGCGAGTCTGAATAGGAAATTGTTGCGCAATTGCCTACCAAATTGTCATCTTTCTTTGTGTTGAGCTCAGCATTGATAATAATTTTGTAAAAAATGCACCTCTGCTCGGAGTTTGAGAGATGATGTGGCTGATGAGGTGATGGGGCGAGGTAAATTCGTGTTCGCGCCTTCATTCTGAATGGAAGTAAAGCCGTGCTTGTATGTTGTCAGATATACGTTAAAGATCCCTACCTAGGTCAGAAGCCTAGGCGAGCTCAAATTATAAGTACAGTGGCTATAGTCTTAGACTACTAAGCGGGTGGTCCCGGGTTCGATTCCCGGCGCAGTTCGATTCTGTCCTGTGGTACTGGAATGTGCCCCTCACACATCGCCATAGCGACACGAGGGGTACAATAACCTCCTGTAGTGTTATTCACTCAGTGATCCGGAATAAAAAAATAAAAATAACGGGTGTGTGCAAATAAAAATAGTAGTTGGGTGCACAATTAATACAGTTATTGTGGCAAAAATATAATACCTTTGTCCTTGGCTGGAAACTTGACCCCGACAAAGGCCCCTCCGGGACTACTTGGGGGGATTGTAATTGTAATTGAGCACTATGCGAGGGGCCCATTGTCACCAGAATCCAAAACATTGAATAGACAAAGGGAGCGAACGCCAGAAATAGAACCAATCACATAAATGCGTTGAGCACTAGTTATCCTATTCTATGCTCTAATTTTCCTCTTGGATAATAATTGCTTAAAAATTTGGCTTCAGCGCGATCAAAAAGATAATTGCAATAATGTCCATGTGTCAGACAATGAAACACAACAATAGCATTTAGGTCAATGCGTCAGGGTTGGAAATAATTACAAGAACAATTTTGCATTTTGTGCTCAACTATGGGATATTAATATTTTATTCCACACAGCTTGGTTTTCGAGAACGCAGTGCGATGATCAATGCGTAGACTATGTAAATTATTGCACAAAGGCGATTGAAATTGCGATTAGGCTTACGGTAGTCATTGTCACAACATTTCATTTTTCGCAGTAACGCCTAACCAATGGGCGGACAGCTGATTAAAAAAAAAAAAAAAGTCAGCTGACAGATTAGGTCATTGGCTGAGGTACGTTCAGGAAATACCTGAGCAGCTTTTGGCCAAAGTTCCCCATCACAAAAGTCAATAAGGTGTCAAAGCCAAGGCATTGCAAAAGCAATACAGTTAAGCCTAAAAATCATCTGGTGCTAGGCCTAACCTTGGGCACTGTTGTTGGGGGCGATTTTGGGCTGACTTTTCTCGTATGCTTTGGGGATCGAAATGACAAAAAAAGTGTCAAGGATACTCACAATTTTGTTGCGCTGGTTCTGACGCGTGATGTGGCGCGAAAATTCTATATGTTAACTAATATAAATCATCACAAGAAACAAAAATAAATTGCACGAGCCCCAAAAGTCAATTTCACAAACAAAAAATGTTGCTGTGCCTTACCGATTAATCGTAACCGATTACACTGTACGAAATGAGCTGCAAAGTAATCGTGAGAAACAGTAATCGATATCAGTGCCAAGTCAAAATAAATAGTCCCGGCAAGTGCTGCCACCTACTGCTGATTACTTGTTACCAGGCCTGTTCAAAAAGATTGCCTGTCGACCTAATAAAAAGGTGTCATGGCGGAAATGACGATAAAGCAATCATGCTATTACATAGACACCAAACTTGTTTTGAGTTCATAATACTTTTTAATTCCATCACACATGAATAAGCAAATAACAAATAACTAGTCTACAGAAACATCCTCTTAGTTTACAATGAATTTATAAAACTGGTGTAAAAGCATTTTTATGAATATCGATATAAACAGCAAACGAAATTCAAAGGCAACGCAGCATGCACTTTTATCGATCACTAAATACGTACAAATACATGAATGTGGTGTAGAAATTTACAAAAATTAGTATTTTATAATTAGTGTGTTAAAGGGCGAGGGTGTAGGATATATACAACAGTGAAATATATCATAACATGACAGAAGCAACAACTCTTTTTGAGGAAGAGGCGGTTTACAGTCTTTTTAAATTTCTTTTTTAATGTTGACGCATTCTCAAGACCAAAATCTATTATATTCCCCACCTACCCTTAACCTGTTTTGCAAAATTCAAACCTCATAAATTTATTTAAAAAATCACAAATCTAACATTAAAAATCCAAGATATCTTGTTTACAATTTCCAATAAACCTTATTATTCATTAATTCGAAAGAAAAATACAAATTATAAATAAAATATCGTTAGTAGCATGGGTACAAAAATGTCATGAAATGTTAGATTAAACGTTAGTCAAAGATTGGCATGAAATATTATTTGCAAATATTTATATTTTTCTGTAGTGATGACTATCACAAACACCATACAATTTGTTTAAAGTAATTGTAATTTTGGCGAAAGCTGTACCAAATTTTTCTTTTGAGTAATAATTTTTGAATTAATTAAACAATGTTTTGGATCGCTATGTTTTGGTTTGGATCGCAAAAGGGTGGAAGGATAAATTTCTTTATAGTCTTGTTGCAAATCGGTCAGAATTTACAGCAAAGCAGAAACACAACATTTTTTATCGTTGAACTTCTAGTTTTAAAGTTAATCAAAGATTTGCTATTGCAAAATTTTCAAATGGTATCACTTACTTCAGACATATTCGAATCAACTCATTATTGCGATGACAACGCTCCCTAGATGCGGCATTCACCTCCAAACACGCCGGTTCCTTTAAATATATATTTTTTTTTGTAGCAGCCCCTCGAATAAAAATCAACCGTTTAGAAATATATCAACATCATAGACTGTATCGTAATAAAGATTAAAAACATGAAACACTTATTGGCCCATTTAAAAAACATGCTAACAACATGCGTGAAAATAGTGAGAAATATATAGAGGTTACATGGATATGAAAAATATACGATTTTGGTGTAGATCATTGTTTTTTTCGTTTTTTTTTCTTCTTCGAAGACAAGAATAAAAAATAATACGAGCTGGTATTTTGATGAATTTTGGTGACAAGTCACCAAAGCGAGAGTGCCCAGATTGTTTTGACGGCAAATACACGGGTGAACACCTATAGCACACACATTTTACACAAACAGTATTCGGACCATTCACTTTTCACATTTTTTGTTACAAGCGTGATAGTAGGGAAATAGTGCTATGATTTGATAAGTGTGTCGGGCAATTGAAAGCGAGATCAGAAAGTTAATTAAAATAACCAAAATTCAAAACAAACTTTCGAATTGATACAATAAATAATTCGACAAAATATTAAAAAATACAGATTTCTCATTTCAAAATATGCCTGTAATTCATATGGTGGATGAATGGGGCCATTTAAAAAAATTAATTGACTGTTTTCTGTTTCGGATCGGAAATCCAAATAAAAATTGGGCGACTTCATTTCGAATCTCGATGTTAGTGGAATTATATTTATTAATAAATTTTTTTTAAATGTGATTAATATAATATCAATAATATTGTATAATAAGATACGATAATCCATTTTATATGCATGTGTCATTTTGAAAGTTGATATAGGTTGGCTTTAAAAATATCAGCTTAAACGTAGCATTAAGAATATTTGGGGAACAAACTCTGAAACAAAAAAGTGCTGCTGACAAAAAAGGGATAGGATTAATCGTAAATTAATATTTGAAATTATCGCAATGGTTGAGTTGTGCTGCGAGTGTGTACAACAAAGGTAACAAAAAATACATAACTGTATCCCATTTCTTTTGTGAATAACATCGCGTCACGATATTAAAAAACACCAATAAGAATTCCACCGCAACAACTGTTCCAACGTAGGCAAAATTTCATCTAGGTCCGAGGAGTTAAGAGACCTTTTCTACTCATTGAATTAACCACTCAAGCGGAAAAAACGTCTATGGAATAAAAACAACACATCCGAGAGAGAGAGAGACACCAGTCGAGTGACGAAAAATCACACCAACACACCTTGAAAGAGATAAAAATATCCGTGAAAGATAAAAAACAACGATATACGCTAATAATTATTATAAGAAACCACAGAAATGTGCGTGTTAATTATTGCATCGAATTAATATAGTATACTAAAGGCAACTGCTAAAAACGGGGGGTGCTGGTTGTTGACAAAAAATAGATGTGCGATGCCGCGTTGGGCGAATTGGGTGGGAACTCAGTTTGCGAATTGACATTCAGCGTCTACGAGCGGAAAAAAATGGCCGGCCTGCGGACTAGTGACAAATCAATCAGTGACAGTACGAATTTCATGATGCGCACGATCTCAGTTTGGCTAACAAACGAAATATTTCCTAACATCAAACCAAAGAGAATAGATAAAGCAGTGTTTCCCAAACTTTTTGGCTCGCGGAGCTCTTTTTAGAACCAATTTCAATGGCGGAGCCCCTAAGAGGCTAAAAATTTAATGGCGGAGCCCAATGACATACAAATGGCGTTTGAATACAAGTTAATGGCGTCCTGAAGTGGCCGCGGAGCTCCTCGGAGCCCTTTTTGGAAATAATTTCAATGGCGGAGCCACTTAAGAGGCCACCGAATTTAATGGCGAAGCCCCATGTCATACGGCGTTTTATTATTTATTTATTTAGTTTATTTTCCAGGAGTGGTCGCGGAGTCCCTGGAAAATGGCTGCAGAACTCAGTTTGGGTAAGGAGGCTTTAGTGCGCAATGAGACAAAAGTTTACTTAAAGACGCCATACTTTATCCGTTCATTTCCTTTTCCAATTATTTTTTTGCCCTTTACTGGTGTGATTTTAATGTGGTCATCCAGACCACATTGACAGGGTCATACAGACAAAAGGAAATATGAATTTATTCCGCACGTAGACGTAAACGTACTCGTCACCACAAACTCTCCATTGTGCATGCACTAAACAACAGCAAAAGGAGGGGGGAGCTTACCCAGTGAACTACGTGATCAGGGTTGTTAAAGCTTTGGAAAATGGTAAACTTGACGTCTCACAAGAATCTTTCTCGTCCAGACACTGCCCCCCACCAACAAACAATAACGATCAATATTCCTTCTTAAAGTTTGGTCGATAAAACAAGGAGTAAAAATATCAACACCGGCCAATAACCTCAATTTAAACAAAATTCTTTCACATGAGTTATTTCTGTCATCTTATAATAATGGTATATAAAAATATCTCCAAGTTCTTGAGATGAAAATCATCCGTAACGATCTACATACATAAGAAAGAAAAAACTCAATCAGGAACACATCTTAATTACAATAAAACTTAAACCATGATTGAGATTGAGATCTTATGTCGAGAACATGTAAGTGTACAAGTGTCAGATATAATCAACCAAAGATATAAAATATAAATTTTTTCAAAAAATAACATGCTGTAAACATTAAAACAAATTTAAAAAAACGTATTTTGAACTTCTCTTAAACTCTCCTGAAAGGTATTTTTACGCAATTCCAGTTCACTGTAACATATGGCTAAAATTATTTGTTCAAATATTTCTGCGTGTTTGTAATAGGTTGATCAAACAGCAAAAATGATATTAAAAACTCACTTAAAGTAAGTCTATAATATAAGTAATGAAACTGAATAGGTTGCATAGATTTTCATAATGAAAAAAAAAACAATTTCTCAATGACAGGTTTTGGAGATTTTCTTTTTAAATGATGAAATATACGTGGAAGCGAGATCAACATGAAAAAACGCAAATCGAGCGAGACTAAAGGTTTGAGGAAATTCGATTCGCCATTTTTTATGTTACCTCCTATTCCCCTTTATCTTGATCAACATGATAATAGAGTAGCTGCCAAAACCAGTGCACGCACATACAAAAATAATCTAAACTGAGTTTCTCACTTTCCATACACGCGGAAAGAAAGAAAAAATTATCATTTTTATTTTCTGTGAACACACCAATGAATTCTACCGTAGTTGCCAAAACGAAAATAAACAAATTAAGATCAAAGATCATCCACTACTGCTGATGTTTGTGGAAATGTGTCAAAATTCTAAAATTATTTAAACGAAAAATAGAAATGATCATGCTTTATCATTCGGGATCTACATTATAATATATTGTTATAAATAAATGTTCGAGCAGGCATTGAATGTCATACATCTTTATAAATATTATCTAATCCATTAATTTTGCTCAAAGATAGACCAGAATAATAATTCATCGCTTTGCCGGTAGGTAGCGACATCACACATGAACGAATTGTGTTACATAAGGTTAAAAATAATTTCTGGCAATAATACAAAGTAAGTGGAAAACAATTGCGAATTATAGCTTAGTTATGCACCTACAAAACCTGAGAAAAAATGCATACTGTTTCAGGGATTCGTGAACCCTGGAGGTCAAACAAATATGAGCGTATACACAAGCACATTCTCTCCTAGAATATAAATAAATTGGTCGATAAATGTTATTGGTTGTTCCAACTCACGGTTTTGGTCGTGTGCTGTAGTAGGAACTGACGCTTTCGTAAACGAGGAAAGCAAGTGCTGAGTGAAAAACGAGCTTTGGACAAGCGATAAGACTGGCAAAAAACAAGGCTAACATTAATTACAACAAAGCGTGTAACATGGATAAGTGTGTTCCGAAATTGAAGGAAAATTTAATTCAATTCGGGTTGGCTGCAATCAGCCGCTGGCTCGGCCATCTGGCAGAGGCAATCTTAACTGTACCTCGTCATGTTCTCAGGTATTTCCAGCACAGTGATTTGTTTTCTCCATATGTATTTCAGTTTCGCAAGACAAATAAATAATAGCATAAAAATGAATTAAGTTTGGTTTTTCTAAAAAATAATTTCAAAATAAATAATTGTAACGTGGAATATATTTTCACTGCAGTAACAACCAAGCGAAATTTAGGAGTCTAGAAATAAGCGCGATTCTAATAAAAAAATGTATATAAGGGTAGATAAAAAATGCAAGACAAGTCTTCCTTTGCAAAGATAACATGCTGAAACCTTCTGCCAAGATCTTCCAATCAATTACTCCAGTTAAACCCACCACAACAAAGTCATTAATAATAGCGATTTAGCAATGACAAAATTCTTTTGTGCAGATTGAACGGCTACACTGTTGAATGAATCGAAACGCAGGGAAGAAAAAAAAATCGCGTGTCTCCCATTAGCGACAGATTTCAATTTCACAAGCGACGACGAAGGAATAACACCGTGGGGTTTCTCCGCCGCATTCTTGAATCGCTCCATTAACGTCATTTTTCATTCAAGTTCGTCTGAATGGCAAACACAAGACTCTCACACACACACACGACAGTCAGGGTCGATAATGCATCAACGCGAGTGATTGGCTCAAAAACGGGAAATCATCTGAACAGAATGCCGTGATATACCGTAGCGCCACCTGGCGCCCGTGTCAAGGCGGTCACGTGATTCAATTCCACTCGTCTGGCGTCACGTGTCATCAATTGTGGCTAATAATGAGCAAAAGGGAAGGAAGTGTATGCCCAAAAGCACAACACAGCTAAATTGGCGTGATATAATAAGCAAGGCGCACATTACAGGTGGAATAGTTGCTGAGATGACACCGGAATATTTAATTAAAGCTTCGGTTGCTTTTTTTAATGGGAAAAATTCCCTCACTGTAGTGAATATCACTGCAGGAGATTATGTACCCTTCGTGTTTCGTAGGCAATATGGCACATTTTCACCAGTACCCCAGAATCGAATAAATGAGAGCCTGCGCCGGGAATCGGACCCAGGACTATCCGCTCAGCAGTCTGTTGCCTGCTGAAAGGTTAAAGTGAGGTCAAACGAAACAACGTCCTTGTGGGTATAGTGGTGAGCGTTCTCGCCTTCTATGTCCGTGATCGCGGGTTCAATTCCTGGCAGAGACCTCCGGAATTTTTCGAACGAGAACAACGGTTGTGTCTT
>JAUJYS010006733.1:0-10098 GCA_033995665.1 Melogona broelemanni | reverse complement strand
TCCAGGGTTCGATTCCCGGCAGAGGCTTTCGTTTATTCGTTAGCCTGGGGTACTGGTGTCACCCCTGAGCTTCCATTTGGGAGTCCAGAGCTTAAGGGTGGATCCTGCAGCCTGGCTATACCAGCTGTCATTCCCCTTCCCTTCCCTTCCCTGCCCCTCATATACCTCCATAGAGACACGAGGGTGCAGTAATCCTGTAGTAATTAGCACAACATTGATTAAAAAAAAAAAAAAAGAATGAAGTTTTTAGACGTACTGCTAGAGTGACCCGCCCCTCTCGGGATTTTGATGGACCCATATCCGGATCCATCGAAATCCCGTGGCATCCCTATTTTACCGTCGGTTGAGTCGACTATCCGGATTAAATCACAGCGACGATCACGAAGAGTGAAAAGGAGAGGGGGCTGACCGGCTCGATATACACGCAGCCCGGAAACCAATTAACTAAATGGTGATGTACATACCCAAAGCCCTCCCTCCCCCCTCTGCTCGGGTGGATTGGTGAGGGCCGGGAAGCGTTTTTCGAAGAACTCATCGGTAAAATCAGGGGCGGAAAAAACACACACAGCTGGTATAATCCAATAGTTCGTTAGCGAAACCGTTCGACGAAAACTCAATCTCAGGTGTTTTTTTTTTTTTTTAACAAACAACTTACCTGAATCTCACCCTAAACTTCATTGGTTGGAATTGGAAAAGATTTAAAATTTGCTTGGAATTAAAATATTTCGAATACACTTACATGTGTACAAATCTTCCGCGAGATGCAAAAACCTTTGAATCAATCCAATATTTCAGGCAATCTAAAATTGTTTTTTTTTTTTGTTCCAGTACTAAACAAATCTCGGCAAAACATTTTTCTCTTTAGTTATTGTTGCTACAGCAACTGCGCAACTTCATAGAGTACCCTGCGTGAGACGATATAGCGTGAGAAAAATGCCAACTGGTAAAAATGCATGTATTATAATCATTTCGCAATTTCATTTTTCTTTGCAAAAATATATGCTAAGTAATATTTTTGAATTAGAATTGCAATTTAATTAAAGCTATACATGTTTCTGAAAATACGTACGTAAAACAATTGTGACGAATTCGCTAGAACCAAAGCAGCACTTTAAAAACTGTTTCGTACGATTCGTCTAGCCCAGTCGATATTTTTTTTTACCAACAATCAATGATCGTCATCACTAAAGTGAATATCACTACAGGAGATGATTATGTATCCCTCTAATCGTGTGAGCAATTATGGAGGGGCACATTTTTACCAATACTTCGGAATCGAATAACGAAAGCCCGACCCGGAAATCTAACCCGGAATCGCCGCAAACATGGCGGATACTCTACCATTGAACTTCGGTGACCCTATTGCAACTGGATGCGGTGTGGCGGTCCTGGGTTCGATTCCGAGCCCGGACTCTCGTTTACAAGAGTGTTGTATTCGGTTACAGAGTACGGCATTCGATGATTCTGGTAAAAATGTATCCCCTACTTAAGTAACACGAGGGGTACAAAATCTCCTAAAGTGATATTCACTACACCGAGAAAAACTTCTCCATAAAAAACTAGCTCTCCGGAATAAAGTAGTTACTAGGCAAATATGAACTGCCCGAATATGGGAAATGTATGTTCAATTTGTTTTGTTCCGTACTCTTTGTTATTGTACACTGATTTCGATTTCGATTTATATGAGGTAATCGCCGTGCCGTAGCATTTTGGCGATATGTTTGAAAATATGAAGCTGATTGTTTATGGGGTGAGAGCCGTTGAGTAGCTTGTGGTTGAAATGGCGGGAATTCTTGGTGGTGGTCGCAGGGGGGCCAGGTGCGGTTTGCCAGCTGTCGGGATTTGAAGGAGGAAAAGGAGGGGGCATCAAACTAAGTCTTGGGAAAGATCGTTCCATTCGGGGACGCATCTGTGGAAAAACGAGCATTTTTTTAAGTTTATCTTGGCGTAGATTGGCTCGAGCTTGTGAGTGTGACCTCTGCTTTTTATCTGCCTTCCTCATAAAGTTGTCGGGTTCAAGGGTAGTAAGCTTGTTATAGATTGAGACAAGACATGCGATGTAATCGTACATGATTATTTCTGCTTGAAACCACACTCCTCGAAACTAATGCTCAATTTGCCACAACTTGAAAACATTTATCTTTCATCTCATTTGGCTCTGCTCATTGTTCTTGAAAAAGGGCTGACTAGCAAAAAAAAAAAAAAGAAAGAAAAAAACCTGACTAAAAGCAAATATCACGTGCACTGGCACATAACAATGGAATTGAATGCGGAGCTAACAGGTTCACGTCCCTCGGTTCATGTCAACTCGGGAGGCCTGGTTATCGATTTTCAATGTTGACGCTAAACTTAAACCTGACACAGCATTTGACGGCGTTACAACTTTACTGGGATAAGTCACTGTTTTATTTATATTTAACTAGAGTTTAGTTTCTATGCCTACATTATTTTTTTTGCACTGCACGTGTTTTGTATTGGTTAAGTTTTGGTCACGTGCGCACAGTTCAAATTAAAATAAAAAAGATGTCTGCCGTAGTCAAAACCTTAAATGCAAACAACAAAACGTCGAAGGAACGACGACGTCGAAATGTCAAAAAAAAACGTCGTGCAGTGTCACGAAAAATATGTATCAGGCAGCCGCTATGTTCGCCAAAAGTGTGCACCGAGGATGAACGACGATAGATTTGCTAGACTTTAAGAAAGATTCATATATTTGTGTTTGGAATGTAACACTAATTTCATGTCAACATATTTCTTTGGCAATTAGTTTCTATGCCTACATCTCTTTATAGCACTGCACGTGCTAGCTTCACACTGACCGACACAAACTTGGAAATATAGTATAGATTTAAGATATTTTCTCGACCAGAAGAGAAAGGCAAACGGCAACTTCTTGTAGTTTACTCGATGGAACTTAATAAACTAAGAACTTATAACACATTACAGAGATGTTGAGTAATTGTGCAATGTGTGTAATTGTGCAATCGTGGGTCACGCAAAACTTCGTCCGAACAGCCGTTTTCGCGTCGCTTGCATCTTCTTGGGACCCACAGGAAATAGTGATTGGAAAATATTCTGTGCATCCAGGGGCTAAGCAGTTTCGCCCGTCCCCGGATGGGCAGATTATTTCTCAACCACTAACAATTATTGCATATCGTTAACATTATCGATACATTGAAAACAAGGGTGGGTTAGCGATGGGAGGGGGGGGACTAGGTATTTTGTCTCGGGTTTTTTTTTGGGGGGGGGAGGGGAAGCACATGGTAAAGCTCTGAGATTGGATATGTGATCATTCATGGTATATTTTGTTTCATGTATGTAAAAACTTTCGGCCATGATTCTATCAAAATATCGTTTACATTTATACACAAGTTGGATGTTATTAATATCGGGCTTGTGTTTGTTGTCGATGCAATGCGCTGCAAGAGATGAAGCATTCCGGCTACGGTTTATACCGTTGCAGTCTCGGTCATGCTCAGTTGCTCTAAGATTAGTTGATCTCCCTGTTTCTCCCACATACACCATTCTGCATGCCGTTTCCCTTTCTCTTCTGGTCGAGAAAATATCTTCAATTTTAAATAATTATCGTTCAACGGCTCCTACAACATTCACATCACAACAACCACACGTAGCAGACGAACTTGCGCTCTCTCGCAATAGCTTATCTTGCAGGTGTGATGGAGCCATGACGCAAGGTTAGCATACAAATTCTTGCCATCCTTGGCCATGACGGACAGAACACGACGATCTGACGGACCTCTAGTCTTCTGTACCTGACGGATTAAAAGTGTCTCACTAACGGACTTTAAATCGCTGATTTTATTTACGTTTAATCAGTTTTTCTCAAAAAGAAAACAGTTTCCGTTACGGTACCTACAGAATTGCAAAAGGAACCTAAGAAATAAAAAAATTATTATAAAATATTATAAAAGGAACCTTTCAGAAGAAACCTGGAACTTTTCCGTTTCTTCGATTAAAAATATTGAACAAAAAATTTGCTGGAACAGTACAAATGCAAAGAAAGTTTAAAGACACTAACGACACAAAGATAGAGTCTCTCGGCGCGCACCGAGGATGAACGACGTTAGGTTGGCTAGACCTCAAAAATATCGAATGTATGAACGAAGTACAAATGCAGATTTGCGGATGCAAAACTTTTCTTTGATGCTGCAAAATTGATCCGCTGACGACACACTTTGAAAAATTGTACTCGTAGAAAATTAAATGTTGTGGCAAAAGGAACCCATTACGGAGAAAAAGAACCTCCGTTCCAGTTTTCAAAAAAGTTTCCGTTCTAGTTCCTTAAAAATTAAAAGGAACCTAAGCGTTCCTCATTTCCTAAAAAAAAAAGGAATCCGTTCCAACCCAACAGCTGGGGGATGCGACCTGCGGGTATTGCGCCGTGCGGAGGAAACTATTTATAAATTATGCAACGACCGCAGTTTGCAACCCGAGCCACTAAAAAATTATCTTAATCGCTTCCTCTCCCACTCCAAAATAAAAATAAAAAATTGGGCTCATTTCCGCCGAGGTCCCGGTAAGATAAACGCATCTTTAATGATCCATGTCTCAAGATTAAGAATAATGTTAGCCGGACAACCGCTTATGGTGGCGCGCGAACTAATTTTCGGTCTAGCGCCAACCACCGAAATTGGCGTTGGTACACACACTAAACATGGGCGTGACAGTGTTGGGTTCGTTCCTTTTGAAAAAGAAACCTGTTCCAGTTCCCCGTTTCTAAAATGAAAAAATGGAACCAGTTCTCGTTCCAGTTCCTACAAAAATTAAAAGGAACCTAGGCATTCCTCGTTACTTTTCAAATGGAACATGGAACTTTTCCGTTCCTTCGCTAAAAATTATTGTTTTAATTCCATGCCATCTTATATAACGTTGTGTTTAAAGTTAAATAAATATTTCTTCGCAATATTTATTTTCTTCTCGACATACGGGGGGGACTACATGGAAAATTGCTGGAACGGATCTATGGACTATTTTCCGATTTACGGGCACAATCGGTTCCGCTATTGTTACACTTTTAAAAAGTGTACTCTTAGAAATTTGAAGGTTATAAGAAAAGGAAATTTTACACAGAAAATAAACCCCCGTTCCAGTTCATCAAAAAAGGAACCAGTTTCCATTCCAGTTCCTCAAAAATTAAAGGAACCTAGGCGTTCTTAAGTTGCTCAAAAAAGGAACCATTTCCTTGGAACGGAACTTTTCCGTTCCGTTCCTACCCGACACAATAAGTAGCGGAATCTTTAACGTCTGGCTCTTGTTGATAGTAGCGAGAATCGTCTCTTTTCAAAAGTTACTTACCAAACTCTGGGAACGAGAGAACGCGCGTTCCTTTTCAAAATGGAACGTACCGGTATACCCAACTCTGGTCACATTGGACGTGGGCAGTGTATATTTTGTTACCGTACCAAACACACAAACTATCCCACACCACCAGCAAAGTAGCAAAAACAACGATAATTGCGTGGGCACAGACACAGCCATGTGTACAGCGGGCAAAGCGAACTAGCCAAAAACCGGGCGTAATTCGATCACAATAATTGGATGCTGCTGCCAATGCTGCTGCCCGACAACAAGGCACGCAGAAATTGCGCGACACAAAAAAAAAACAAAAAAAACAATGAGATTCGAGTGCGGATGAGCTAGCGAAGGTCACGAGGACCTGGGACTTAAAAAAACAATTGCTTCTGATGCCATTTTTTTTTTGTTTTTTTTTTGTTTACGTGAATACGTTTATAAACTTGGTTAAAGGGAAATAAACCAAAAACATGAAAAGACGGATGTGACGTCACACTTTCGCCAAACACAACATCACAATACCATCTACCCGTCGATATCCTTTACCTAATCAATAGTATATCGGTATTGCGACCGACTTAGGTGCTGGCGGTCCCGGGTTCGATTCCCGGCGGTTTTTTTCCGGTAATTCGATATACGGTCGATATATCGGGTACAAGTAAAAATGTGCCCCTCACACATTGCCAAAGCAACACGAGGGGTAGAGAATCTTCTGTAGTGCTATTAACTACAGTGATCAGGAATAAATAAAAATTACCTCCACGTCACATTTTCGACGAAATGACAAATAATATCTACACGCCATCTACCCGCCCATACCCTTTCCCCAATCACTACAACGTTACACTTTCCACGGAAATGACACATCCCAACGCCATCTACCCGTATATATCCTTTAATTTAAAAAATGGCTGCCTCCACAACTTCGAAATTTCATAACTACGAAAAAGGAACTCGTATTTTTTGCTGACACAATCTGTGAGTAAATTTTGTTTAATTCTATGGAATAGAAAGGGCGAGAAATGTAATGGCGAAACTGACTACCGATCGACAATTATCCTTGTAGGGTAGAATTACACAGTTCCCCCACAAGCTCGTTTTATCGCTCCTCGCGAGCGGAGCGAAAATGAGCTAGCGAGCGAGCAAAAATGAGCTAGCGAGCGAGCGTAAATATAACGTATGTAATAATATAACGTATATAATATGTCCGCACATGACTTTGAATTTCTCGCCTGTAGAAATGTAAAAATATAAAAATGTAAAAATACATAATATATGAGTATGTAAAAATGAATAAACGTAACAGAATTTTGAAAATCCGCGCGTGCTCCGCTCGCGAGGAGCGAAAAAAACGAGCTTGTGGGCGAACTGTGTACTTCTACCGTATTTGGTTACACTCAAAATATCTGGCCAGGCTGCCAAAAACGTCCTGGCCAATTCCAAACGAGACAAAACCTCCAAAATATTCTAGAGGTGACACCTCGCCCCAAAACCACTTTCGCCTATCCCCATTCCTCCAGCAACATTGAAACACGAGTTGGAATAGGTTGCGGCAGTGCATGCCCAGCACAACGGACGCTAACGGCGACACACGATCCATTATGCCGCCCATTCCCAACGGAACACCCGTCTCTTCAACAGTTCCCCGACCTTCCGACCCCTTCTCTGCCAACCACCGCAAGAAACCACCAAATCGGTTCAAGTCCACCCCCTCCTTTAAAAAAAAATCCACAACCATTTTAGGTATCGACTGACTACACTTTCCAAAAACCGCGGATTCGTCGTCTCAATCATCTTTGCGCTTTACCACGCGTCCACCACCATCCTCCACCACCATCACATCATCATCGTCCACGGGAAAAAGGCAAGAAGGAGAAAAAAAAAACTTAATTGCCGACACGACATCGTCTCTCCCACCCGGCCACAATCTCTATTACCGAACGACGAAGACGTAAAGGCCAGATCCAATTTTCGTCGAGGCCTCCACCTCTCCTCCCCGGGGGAATCCCGACGTGGAGCTTCCTGGATACTATCAGTCCCGGGCGATAGATCCATTCGGTTTTCAGATCAACCACTCCCCCTTCCACTCTTCCGACATTGCCCAGCAACCATCATCACACTATGACCCAATCTGCGGCGTTCAGGGACCATCCATAAGAGGGGCGATTGTATCGACATTATCGATTATTTTTATCAGCGGCTATTATCGGTCACTAGTCGACAATACTCGACAGTTTACGACAACGCTGTATCGTCATTATTTGGGACTATTAAAAATTCTGACATAATTGGACTCTGGTATATCTGCGATTTTTATTAGCTGTTTTATGGCAAATAATGGTCCACGCACCCTGGTGGTGATTAACGCGTAGCCAATAAAATCGTAGACAACCCTCTCCCGCTGTATTTGTAACACAGTACATTAACAGGCATTGCAAAGCAACAAAATGAATGGCAGAAAATGGGTTAACATTCTCATGTTCGCGTGGACTGGTTATCTCCATCTGGTGGCGAAGTGTGGAAACTCATTCGCGAGTTATGCCATTGCAGGTGGTTACAATCACCATCGGTTATTTATAAACAGAATTTTAGTCATACTTACACTGTGCAACCAACAATGTCTTACTAGTTTCAATTGAACAATTCAATAGATAGTCTCGCTTAGTAAAATCTGATTAAACGTAAATAAAATCAGCGATTTTAAAGTCCGATAGTAAGACACTTTTAATCCATCAGGTTCAGAGGAAACAATTACACGAGCTTTCGGCTGTGACTCCTTCTTCGTCGGTGAATAAAATGTAAATGAACATGGAAACGTGCAGCACCAATCTATAATTTTAAGTTTACTGCTACACGTTTCCATGTTCATTTTCATTTTATTATATCAATATATGACGTAATCAATCAGATACGTGTCAAAATTTGAAACGCCTTTGCTTACTGATCTGCAATTTTGACAATTAAAGAGCAATGCCAATAACCCATAAGAACAGGAATACAATGATAATTAAATGTATTGAATGCCCTAAAAAAAACATGTCTCAAATCCATGAACATTTTTTGACAAATCAAATTTGTTACCAGGCGGCAACCATCGAATAAATAAAAAGCCGAAAATAACAATAATCCGCCCGAAGCCAATCCTCAGCCCCATCTCGTTCCAAGACACCGCCAGTGTCTCAAAAACCGCAAATTGAAAGACACTACAGGCAGCGGTGTACGGTATCGATCGAATCATCGCCGAAGCAAAACATGGCAACACGGGTGGGGATGAGACGACGACGCAACAGGTTCTTTACGCTTCAGTCTGCTCTCCCCGTGCATAGCTAGCTCTTTCCCTCTCTTTCAGTCTAGTGGGATTGTCTCCGACTAAGACAACAGGGACCACGGCGTGGGTGGTGTGGTATAATGGGCGTACTCGAATGTATGGAAATAGTAGCAGCGATTCGCGCTTTAAACTCGTCCCCCACCCCTCCGACTCCACTCTCAATGCGATCCGCCGCAGCTGCAAATGTGCCGAGGCATCAACCGATAGACTCGCTCGGTTCTCTCTTGGACGCGTCAAGGGCACCCTTCACACCGGGCAAACGGTGGCAGAAATGATATCGAATTTATTTTGTCCTAATTCGCATAGTCTCTCTGCACCTGCGTCGTTTGTCGTCACATCCAAAACATATTAGCAAGAAGCGCTATAGACTACTAAGCGGATGGTCCCGGGTTCGATTCCCGGCTCAGGCTTTCGTTTATTCGATTCTGTGGTATTGGAATGTGCCCCTCATATATCGCCACAGCGACGCGAGGGGTACAATAACCTCCTATAGTGTTATTCACTACAATGATCCGGAATAAAAAAAACTGTCCAAGGGAAGGCAGGTCTTACAGAATTAGCGAGTTAAAATTGTATGATTGACATAGTCAAATGTATTTTTTAACCTTCATGGGTCCTAGCGCTCCGTTAAGTAAAGCTGCTCCATTTTACATTCCTTTGGTTTGTTTGCAATTTTCGCGAATACGTTGGTAAGAACTTTTTTTTTTTTAACCACTTGGTATACGAAATTCAACTAGGGAATTTAGCGAGCGGGTGCGTGGGTATGAAATGCGCCACCAAACCTCCCGCAGCGTCGGCGATCCCGGGCCTTTCTCGTCGGTGTGACGACTGTACGAGCTATGAAAGCTGCTCGTCGCCACCTGGATGTTAATCCGCACTTGATCTCGGTAACAAGATTACGGGCGGCGACAAGTGTGCGTTGGCATGATACGAGAGAGCTCCACACCTCCGGGCACCTAATACAGGGGTGCGCATTCTGGATTTGTGCGCTGGGTAAATAACTGAATGATATGCACGTCCCAAAAAAGGTTTTGCAGAAATACAAGTAAAAAAAAATAATATTATAATATCGCCATCTAGATTTTTTTTTAAATTATACCCGGATAATTTAGAAAATACATTAAACAGATAAAACCCTGAGATGCTACAGGTAAAAATAAATTTAATTAATTAAATCAGATAAATACGATAGATACGAGAAATGAAACACGCAAACGTCTTCTCGTGAAGCGGCACCCATAGAACAGCTGCCCCCTTTCAAACACATCAGCAAAACAAGCACAGCACAGATGTACGTAGTATTTGCTAACTTTCGGGGGCAGCTTTAAAAAACGATACTGTCGCAACCAAGCTACCCGATATCATCATCCGATCGCGAGATGCTTATTTTTTTTTTTTTTTTTTTTATTTATTTATTTTTTTTTTTTAATTCACCGTTTCGCCTAGTGCACTACAGG
>JAUJYS010006732.1:0-10098 GCA_033995665.1 Melogona broelemanni | reverse complement strand
AAAGTGTTGTTATACCACACATGGCCGGAATGCAGATTGCAAGGCCTTGGGTTGGACAGTATCAAAAGCTGGACGCCACGATCGTAATGAAACCGAATACGTCGGAAATGACCGGGTGCACGTCATCGTTAAATTCATTTGTCGTAATAGCATTCGGAATAGGCCGATATTTCCTCTTTTTTAAGTGACGGATGAGGAAGTTAGGGAACTCTTTTTTTTTTTTTTTTTCGAACCAGTCCACCCGCCAGCCAGACCCTGCTCGCAGGCAAATTCTTTTAGCGGCGGAAATAAGTGCTGGTGTCACTCACTAGACCGTATACACGCTAAACATCACCAAAAATCAACGTCCTAAAATTGTACTGTAGACAAAAGCGGTTACCGCATCAAAAAGTAGCGTAGCTTAAAGCGTCTCAGTTCTTAAATAATAACAGAAAATGAGACGAAATTAAACCACAAACTATCAGTTACCCCAAGAGCAAAGAAATGTATGAATGAAAACAAAGCAATGCTCCAAGAATTGCAAATTTTTGAGAATGAAAATATTAAAGGCAAAAAAAACATTTTTCGATTGCAACCCCTCTTAAGAAGAAATAAAATGTCAGTGAAATTTGAGATTTTTAATTGTTCTGCGGAGAATACATGTTAAATAGAACAAGTACCAGAAACCATGCTATATTTTTCTTTAACGGAAAGAGAATAAACGAGAGAATGCGTCGGGATTCGAACCCGGGACCACCCGCTCAGCAGTCTGTTGCCATACCATATACAATCCATAATGCAAAAGCCAAGTACGGCCTACACCACCGCATATCGGAAGAGAGGATGAAAATCAAGAAAGGAAAAAAAAGCCAAACCAAACGCACAAGTCATCGCTCCCCGTTCCTCTCCATTAAAAACTACGCCAGTCTTAATTTTGCGATATCTAACAGCCGCCGTCGCCGCCACCATGTAAACCGGGTGGCCCTCGCCCGAAAATTCCCCCTTTGTATAACGGCGCGTATGATCCTGTAAGACAGGCCGACGTCCTTCGGCGTTGGCCAAAAAAACACGTCACACCGTATTGACTACCGCGGGTCTCGCGGCGATGCACCTACGCGGCCGTACCTACGATCCAGTTTGGCCGGCGGGACCGAATGTATAACACCAGTTTGAATTATTCATGATGACCGGGCAATAATATTTTTCTAACGTTCGTCAGGAACACAACAAATGGTTGGACCTTTGATTTTTTTGGAACGCTGCGGCCATTTAGTAATAATGGTAAGAACCGATCATTGGTGGCGTGGCGGCCATTTTGCGTAAATTGGCCGATTAGCCCTGTGTAGCGCTTTTGTCGATGCAAATCCGTTACTAATATGGAAGAGTGGTGGTTTTGGCGTGTGTCAGTGTGAGTGTGTCACAGTGCGTTACAATGGGTTCACCGTCGCAACCTCGCAAACATGAGCGTCGCTTAGTCTCACTCAGGGTGCGGACGGTAAACTCGATATAGCGGCACCCCGCTAACTCTTCCATAGATATTGACCGGCCAGCTGATCGGCCTGCTGAAGCCGAGAAGGGTGATAAAGGCTGATACTATCGATATTATTGTAACATCCGATTCAACGACAAGTATCCAAGTCTTTTTCAAATGCATAGTGCGCGGAAATAGCCGGTGTCCCCGATAGATACCTACCGGGGATGATCCGACAGTTTCAAAATTATTTGTAGCTTTAAAATTATGCACACAGTTTAAAAACTGTCTAACTCCACAAAAAATTGAAACACGAGGTTTTTGGGTGATATCTAAAAAAAATCTTTAAAAAAAACAAAAAAAAAACCCAACAGTATTGGTGCGTATTGCAGACACGACTGGGAACAATTGGAAGGGTCAAAGGCGCTCCCTCTTTCCTAATTTGACGCCCCCATTCCTACCCCCACGAAAAAAAAATGAGCAATTCTGTCCACAATTAGGTGCACGCGTGTCTCAAGCAAGGTAAATCCCCAACAGGAAACCATGACACTTTGTTGGTGTTAAATTGTTTCGTGCATGCAAGTTGTTACCGAGGCCAGTGTGTCTACGGAACAAGGCGTAAGACAGTCACGAGGTTCGGATAATCATTTGAATTTAAGGGAAGAATGTTCCGAGGTGTAAAGAATATTATTTCCAATTTATTTACCAATAATATATTTATTAAAAAAACATGACTGGTTGAAAAATTACACAAGAAATATTTGACAAAAAAAATACGGCCGTTAAACATTAGCACATCACCTTACAAATTTCAAATATTTACAAAGCCAACAGTTGGCATGCGGCTAACTGAGATCGCATTACCTATAGGCGAACACGAATATTTGAAAAAAAAAACCCATAGAGGTAACTGAGATCACATGTGCTGCCAAAATACGATCCGGAATTTTAATGAAGGTCGATCAGCGGTTTCATATTAGAAGCGATGGTTTTCCGGCCCAAATAAATTAACCAGAATTTGTACCGAACTCGTACAATTTTTCGACGCAAAACGTCAAACTAGGAGTACAGACTTATACTAATCTTGGTTCATCCTATCTGGCCGAGAGGTAGCGTGCTCGCTCACTAACCAGCGGATCTGGGTTCGATTTCCAGGGCAGCCGATCGTTGATTGGTTTGGCAAACCATCTCTGTATTCTGCCAAGAAAAACACAGGTGTCGGGGGATCGAGGGTCGGGGTCCGGAGACGACATGCTGCTATTAAAACCAGTCCCAGGACTGAATAACCAACCAAACTAATCTTGGGCACAGGCGAGCATTTCCGTGACGTTTACCAGATCTGGACAAGACTCAAGTTTCGACGCCAATTCTCGAAATCGAAACGCTTGCCGGGATCCTCGAAAAACACAACCCATTCATTTTTTTCCGCGGCATCGCACAGCCCACCCCCGCACCGCAAAAACAGAGCCCAATTACGGAAAGGAACCGGAAGACGGCTCGAGAACCATTTAAATCGACCGTGATGAGGGAGAGTATTTTTTTCCCCGCTCAACCCCGCGCGCGGGGGTGGAGGGATACAGAGATAGGAGATACGCCGTGGGTCGCGGCGCCCATAATCGGCGCACGTACTTGAACGCGCGGTGTCTCACCCCCTCCCTCCTCACCAACCGACAGTTTACATGGACCAAGGGATTGTACAGTCACGCAGCTCGTTCTATCAAGTGTTCTGTGTTGCCACGCCGTCGGCCCTAACGGAAAATCACCGACCGTGGATAACGGGGGGCGCGTTAACGAAAAAAAAAATGCCTACCCCAAAAAAATTCGGAAAAAGACCCACTTATCCTCTAGAGACTATTTGCCAATTCAAACCACAAATAGTCAATCTTAAGTGAGCAGTTGAATACGAAAGGCCACGGACAAGGTTCTTAAGATACTATTTTACTATTGTGAACTTAAGAGACGTAGATGCCCAAACAAAAATGAAAGAAATTATGAACTTAAGAGAAACGTAGATTTGAGATTTAAAAAAAAAAACGAGTTCACTTTTATTTGATGGATGCTAAAATAATTTGAAGTAAACTAAGTAGTAAATTTTCCTGTTTATTTCATGTTGGTCAAATGCGCCCTAGTGTCATGCGCAACTTGACATATTGAAGCAGTCATTATTGTAAATTTGTAACCGGCTGTGGTCCCCGGGTTCGATTCCCGGCGCGGGTTCTCTCGATTATTCGATACCGGGGTACTGGTGAAAATGTGCCTACACATTGCCTAAGCAACTCGTAAGGCACAGAATCTCCTGTCAGTGAATAGAAATCAAATAAACAAAAAAACATGGCTTCATTAGACAGCTGTCAGTTTGTGATCTATTCGCAGAAACTGGCGAAAAATAACAAAACACACACACGAATCCTTCCAACTGAAAACATAAACAAAACAGCTGCATTCATTTATCGCATCGGCAGATGGAAGCAGCGCCATCTAATGACAATGGGAGCTGCCAATTTTCATCACATTGCACACAAATTTATTAGAGCTCCTTCAGCGGTTTGAGTCAAGATCGCGGAAATGAGATCGTGTTTTGCACAACACGCACGAGTGGTGCACAGTATTTGGACACTTTCCTCGAGAGGACGATCCCCCTAAGACAAGCACTTTGTTGTGGAAAGAATCGATAGTGCATTAAGTTCTCGGAAAAAGCCCAATTCAGCCAGCGCAAGTTGCATGTTAAAATTCTCCTACATAGCGCAGTTCAGTTATTTCACATTTTATTTCGCCGAACCGGGCCTTCACGCTTCCAGTAGTTTCTTGACGAGAGGTATAACGTCAATTAAATAAAGGAGCAACCAAAGCTACAACGTCAAGCGAATGATTTCCGAAGAAAGAAAAACAAGTATCCGAGAAACCAACAACGAGATAGGATTACTGTAACTGGTGGTTAAAATGTCTTTTGAAAAAAAAAAACTTTCGTCATCAACTGCTAATTAAGTAATTCAGCTCCTAAGACTGTCTACAACCCGATGCCGATGTTTCCATTAAATTCCTTCCCATAATTGGTCGTCACTCTAAACTGGATTACAAAAAAAAAATTGGAAGGTTTCTCGAGGATCATGAGGATATGGAACGAGTCATACCTATCCTCGTTAGCGCAGAAATTTAGAAAGAATCGGCATGGCCGCCGACTTAGCCATGCATATACGGCAGTTTTGTACAGTACGCGGGCCGAATTAGTCATACATTAAAAATAGATAAGACCAACTAACTAATCGACGACATTATAAACATTAGCGTCTAGACAAATATTGAGCCGTCAGCATTTCGGCAAATCCTTTTCTGGCTTTGTTTCTCTGATCGAAACGGCAGTGCTAGAATTTTTTTAGCCCGATTAACATGATCAAACAATTTGCGAACTAATCGCAGACATTTTTGTACATTTTTTATCTGAGGGATATACAAATCGAAGTAAATATAAATGATTTCGAAATTCACGAAGCTATTCTTATATAAAATGCTGAATAATGGAGTATTTCATAATCTCTTTTAAATTCAAAACTTCCTAACCGTGGAACTTTATCATGAAAATTCCAATAAAGTATCGTATTTACTCGTATTATTCAACTAATATTTACAAAACGAAATTCTGACTATGTTTCAAACTTTTACTGTTGTAACCATGCATAAACAAGCACGAATTTGCCAGAATAGACCGCAACGAACGCATTTTTAAAATCTGATTCATCGGTTGTACGCAAACGTCGAGTAATTTCGACCGATACTAAATTAAGGTTGGGCTAGATTGCACAACCAAGCAACGTGCAATTGACTGACGGCCGGCAACGCTATTATGGCAACATCGACATTTCGAGCCTTACTATTTTTGATAGGCCCCAATAACGCAACAGGTGGTACCACCAATAATCAAGGCAGTTTACTTATGTACCAGCATTAAAATGCGACAATTAAAAAACAAAAATTTCTAAGTAATGCAGCTGATAATCTTAACACAAATGAAATACCTGATCAATATATGCTTTACAGTGCTAACTACAAGTAATAGCAACTACACAAATTTGAAATGCCTGCAACTTTTAATAAATAATGTACGATTCATTTGTTGAATATTATACAAACGCTATTCAGGTTTACATATCTCCCCCATCCTCCTAAATGCCAATTTTAGGTCGTTTCATGATAAGAAAAAATTCCTTCAGCGAATAACGAAAAGAGAAACGAAAATCTAAAGCTTCAATAATTTGGATTTCAATACGATTCAGGTTCATACGAAATATTTTTTCCAAGTAGTCCGCGAACAAAATAATAAATTAAGGCTGCCATCCCTGGCTGATTATTTTCTTTTGTGGGGAAACTCAGTCAGAAACTGTCATTGATTTTTGGCACAGCTTGTATTTCTAGGATCAAAGCCCTTTATGTATGCCACCACATTTCAAGTTCATAGCGGTTGTTTGTATATTTTTCTTTTCTAAATGCCTTTGCCGAGCAAAAAGCTACATAGTATCTTCAAAACTGAGCACGGAAAATATAGTTTAAATTCAAATTTAATCATTAAATATCCGCACAGGTACATTGAATTATTGCGGTTGCCCAGGTAACCAATGGGGTTGAAATGTACAAACAATATGGCTGTCCAAAAGCCATTCGTGGTCAGAAACCCAAAGCGCGTCACCGTAAACACCGGACCACCTGATCAGAATTGGGGTGGAACGCGGCGACTTACGTCGTGAACATTCAGGACGGCAGCAACGCATTGTCCGGCACAAAACACGACGCATCACCATGCCAATCATGATTTTCCATTCTCGGTCGAAAAGCCGATAAACACTTCGTGCACACAAAACTTAATCGAAATAGAAACTTGTCGCTTGATGCTTTACATTCAATCCGCCATACAAAATGACCCAAGCAAAAAACGCACCCCAGGCCGACACGGATCAACGATGTCTGGCGATGCGAACGCTACATAACGACCGCAAACTTTTACATCACTTTCAGTACCTAAAAAAGGGCCCCAATTATCCAGGTAGTTGTACCTGCGCAGCAATTAAGTATTCTGGTTAGCGTAGAATGTGTATTCGACGCATCTTTGAAGATGAATGTTTATTTTAGAAGGGGGGAAATGAACACTTACCTCGCTGGGTTCGCTAAGCTCGAACAGATCAAGGCGATTGGCATTCCATTGAGCGATAATATTCCGCAGGTTCTCCCGCTCCTGCGCTTTGCGCGATCGGTCCATATCCATGGTTTCCCGGTAGTCGAACAAAACGCCCCGTCACAAATGTTTAAAGCCCATTTTCCGGGGCGGTGGAAAAAGTTCACGCACAGCACCCGACGCAACTTTAATCCGACCTGCGATGACCGAAAAACTTTTTGGCGAACGCGCAAGATGGCTCGAAAACACAAGACAAAACAGGTTAAAAACTAAACGCAAACGACACCAAGCAAACCGACCCGTCAATAAAATAAAAACGACAGGTAGCGACACCTGCGGCACAACGTTTGGCGAACGGCTATGTTGGTGGCGCGCATGGTAGCGCCACCTATCCGCGAATATGGTAACCATTGTATTTTTGAATTCCTAGGCGCGTTCGATAAAGGTTTGTGACTTCACATTTTACAAGCAACACACAGGACTGTAACTTGAGACACCGGTTGTAATGACAGATTTAATTTGTCTTTGCTAATCAGACGTTTCCATTTTCAATTAAAGTTTTTAACTTTTTTTTAATTAAAATTATTTCGAAAGCACTTTTTGAAGATACCGGGTTTAATTTTGTGTAGTCAAAACTACAGCTTTTATTTTCAAAACACACTTTTGTATTAAAAAATGTTCAAAGGAAATTCTTATGTAGCGAGATGTAGTATGTAGCGAGAAAAAACTATTTCATTTTTTCGGAACGGCCACAAAACAAGTGATTCCTTTAGCTTAAAACAAGAACTCGATTTTGCATTATCAATTGTTTAGGAAAACATTTTGCAAATCCGTTTAGGAACAATTTGGTCAAATTCAAACGAACTGTGGTGAAAATAACGTTATAGTATTTTTTAAAAAATCTTTTCGATTGGTACAGGAAGTAAAGATGACACAATTTCCATGGTTCGATGGGAAAAAATTTTTGTTTAATACTTTCGCTACCAGATTTAGATTATATTTTTTTCTCGAAAAAACGTTATGTTAAAAAATGTCATCTGTTTAAAGAAATGCGGCTAATTTAATTTTAAACGATAACTAATGCAACGTTTGAGTTTTTGGAAACCTTTTAGTGACAATCAAGTTGCAGTCAAGAGCCCAAAATAATAAATAAAAATTGCAATCAAATGTACAGTGGTGCTGTTTTATTCCTCGCTAATGAACGAAATATAAACATTTAATGAACGGAAATATAAAAAACGAATAACGTTCAACCTTTACTTAAGATCAGCGGGCAGTATGAATGCCAATATACAATACATACTCATTGGGTACAAAAATAAAGAACGTTCGATTAATGAATTAACGGCATATGAAAATATAAGAACAAATTTTTTTTCAAATTTTTTAAAGGCATTTACTTGCCCTACAGAAAAACAGGCCATCATGACATCAATTAGACATGACTTCACCGTCTTCCAAATCAGAACCAGTGTAAGTCGTATCGGAAACGCAAGTTTTATTCGCATGCTCCAAAGTGACCACAGATGTTTGAGCAACAGTGACATCTTTTCGTTCGTTAGATTTGCTCGTGTTACTCGCTAGATTGTATTTTTTCCGCTTAGATTGATCCTTGCTATGACTACTCGCTCGGGTAGCCGTTTTGAACGATGATCCACTTTCGGGGGTGTTTACTCCAGATTGGTCCATCGATTTCCGTTCACTTAGTTTTTTCTTTAGCAGCTGGGTGGACGATCCTGACCTTGAAGCATTCGCCACCTCTCTGGACCTACTTTCTGACTTTGACGAGGAATTGGCAAAGCGTTTATCTGCGCCAGTTCCGTTTGTCTTGGACCCACTCACTGAACGCCCCGACCCATTTTTAGTCCCAGAATCACCTCTGACAGTCTTAATGGGATGCACTTTGGCGATCGATTTCTGACCCACATCACCAGGCTTCCTTTTCTTGCTGACAATTTCGTCAAACCCAACACGACCACCACCGGGATGGGAGGAATCGGATCTGTTACTGACTGGCATCGACTTCCTGGCATTATGTCTGGGCGCATTGCACTTGTACATACTGACAGGTAAAGTTTTGCCTCTTTGAGAACTATCGGCCACGCTTTCTGGATTTGTTTCCTGACATTGCGACGCCAGACGAAACTGATCCAGCACGTTCCACACTTCATTATCCAGATTTTGCATCGTCGCTGATTTCGGTTGCTCTCTAGTTGATGCAGAACTTCTCGACTTGGACTTAGCCCCACTCTCACTTTGCACCATCAGCTTTGTTTTCGCCAATTCAAAAGCCTTATCCAAAATTTCGGAGGCAGAATTTTTTCGTGACTGGTGGGACTGCCCCTGAGAATCAACTGCAGAAGTATTGGCTACTTTCTGAGACTGGAAAAGTGACGACGGTCCTTTTTTGATTCGCTCACCACCAAATCCTTCCGGCAATAATGGAGGTAAAGAGCCAGCATCCATGTTTGATTGTCGTTCCAGTGACTGACTAGATTTGGAACGATTATCACCGTAATCTTTCAAGCAGTAGGCCCCTTCCACCTGTGACAACGAGGTTGACAGAGCTACATTGCAGTTTGAGATCTCCATCGACGGAAACATTAGTTTTTTACGCGATTTATTGGTCCTGGAACAGGACTTGCTGAGGCGATCACTACCAGAAAGACCCATAACTTGATTGTTCTGTTCCTGGTTCGAAGTGGAGTTGGAGACAACCAGGTCACTTCGCTGGCCAAGATCCTGACTATATACTGGCTCCTCATCGATCACCAGATGACCACTCAAGTCGTCATCAAAGTCATTATCATTGACCACCGAGTAGGAACTGTCCTCCTCTAACAACTGACTATGGTGTGAGAGACAAGATTGCGGTATGACATCACAATTTTCCACCAGCAATGGATTGTACGCTCCAGGTGTTGGCGGGCACCAGCCAGGCTCCCTCGGCATCTTGTGGGCAGAGGATGGATGTCGATATCGGGAATCTGTTACGCAGGGCTGGTAGTGGTGGTGAGAGTATGACCCTTCGAATGATGAGTCGTGCGATTTGGTGTCAGGAGTCCGTGGGCATCTTTCCACATTAGTGGAAGTGTAATTGAAATGATTTATTCGGTCCACATTTTGCTGATGTGGCTTGGTTGGTGTGGCGGGAGACTTGTGAGAGGTGGATGAGGCTGTTGTGTCTGACAGCACCGACTGCAGTAGTTCATGATCAACACTGTCTGATTGGATGAGACGATCCGAGGAAGAATGTCGGTGGTGGTTACTGAACTGAGAAGGTAGATGATCATCATAAACACTGGCGGGTTTAGCAGCCCCACCACAACCTGACAAGCAATCTTGGTTGAGCTGTGAGGTTCTTGGAGAACTGTGCGGAGACAGTTGCTTGTCTGACTTTGACTGTACACGAACCGTGGTTACATTCGGGGTTTTGACACGTCTTCGTCCATCAGTTGACTCACAATGAACACGTTCAGAAGAT
>JAUJYS010006731.1:0-10098 GCA_033995665.1 Melogona broelemanni | reverse complement strand
CTCATATATCGCCGCAGCGACGCGAGGGGTACAATAACCTCCTGTAGTGTTATTCACTACAGTGATCCGGAATAATATAAAAAAGTGATCATCGAGGAAATATTATTTTTAAAAAAACATTTTCTCCATTTTTCTCCACAAAGGTAAAAATCTGGTTCCAAAATCGTCGCATGAAATGGAAGCGAAGCAAGAAGGCGCAACAGGAAGCGAAAGCCAAGAACGACCCCGACAAAAAATCGAACAAGGAACACAAAACCGACCACGGCAGCGGCGACAACGCCTCGGAGGGCGCCACCGTCGCCCACGGCACGAACAATCGCAACCGCAACAGCTCGTCCGGCGGCAACAACAACAACAATAACAGCAGCGGCATCAGTACGGAAGACAAGAGTGATCAGCAGCAGCAGCAGCAGCACCAGGTTATAGTACAAAAACAGGACAATGGCGCCAACGACTATCGAACCAATATGGCTTCCGCCAACGACAGCAACTCGCGAACCAGTAGCCATTCGGCTTCCTCCGACAAGAAAGACCTACATCATCACCACCATCACCTCTTCTTGCACCATCAGCAGTCGGCTACCCTCACGTCCTTGGATACGAAACACTTAAAAAAGATAGATCTCTCCCATAACGGACAGTATAAAACGGCCCTTAGTCAGGTGACCAAAATGGCCGACTGCGAAGGCCTGTATCGGCCCTACGTGGTATGAAAGAGGTTGTCAAGAATTTCACGGTCGTTTATCTTATAACAAATGATCCCATTCCACATTTTTTGAGGGATCTTATCTATTCCTAATTTTAATGTATATTCAGTGTGTATATATAAATAATATTGATATTATTATACTTTTTTATTTTCAAGTTGGATTTTAATTTAGAAAGACACGCTGGTCTATGAATTTCAGCATCTCCCGTTACTCAGCCATGCTACGTAATATTGTAGCCAACTGTAACGAGCATAATTTTTTTGTTTGAAAACATGTTCATGAATTAAGTCGTTATGTTGTTTTTTTGCCATTTTCCAAGAAACGATGCCAACGTTCAAGAAAATAGTCCTATACTGCATAATTTCTGAACATTCGTGTACATTTGAGGTCTGTGCCATTAGAGAGTATGTTTTACGAACATGAGCCGAACGAAAAAATGCTATTTCTTAGGAACAACGGCAATATTTTGGAGTAAAACAGTCGCTTGAGCACTCGAGTTTTCATTGTCACAGAAATGAATTGTGTTCCACTTATATCATGATAATTATATTACATCTGATCACTTTTTCCTTTTCAAAGAAAGAATAAGCCAAGAGAAAAATGTGTGTGCATCATAAAATTAATCCCATTAATTTTATCGAATTTGTTAAACCAACTATTGAATTAAAATTTTAGTTTTCGATAAGTATCCAATTTCAAAAGTATTTTTAACACATTACATTCATTCACATTTTAACATTCGTTCAAAATTATTTTATCTTATAGAAATTAGCCACCAAAAAAATTCTTACTTCTTGCTTTGCCTTCGTGCAAACCCAAACGACATCATTAAAATAATTTTAAATTATGGTAATTGATTTGATGAAAATATACCATTACGAAATGTGACAGTTTGCTTAATATGTGAGTTCAAACATACGAAAACAAATCCTAATCCATTCTATATAGTTAATTACAATTTATTTAGTAATTGAAATTTTCCATTGTCATTCAAGCGCACTAGCCCATCCCTACATTTTTGAGTTAGGTCCATGAAATTATTTGCTTTTATTTATCATATAATTCTCTTTTTATGGAGAATTACTCTAGATAAAATTTAAAAGCAATGGCCTAAGTTTTGTAGTATCCTCAAATTTTATTTTTTTTTCATGAAAAAATAAGTACTTTTGAAGCACATTGTTTACTCAATTTCGCATTTTTTTTATGTTTTACACGTTTTATTTTATTACTAACTTTTGTTAATGTTCACTTTTTCTAGAGGACCGAATCTCGACACCAAAACTTACCCAATTAAAAAGTAATTGACATTTCATTAACAAATTGAGCTGAATACAAATTGCTTTATTCAAGCGATGAAATATTATATTATCTCCGCTCTGTACATCTATGTTTATTAAATGCATACACACTAAATATTCATATCAACGTTTCACTCATCGCGTAGATCATTCTAAGACCATTATGAGACTTATATATTTTTTCTGAGTTTTATTAATTTTCATAATTTTTATCATTTTTAACAATTTTAATTCACACCAGATAATTGGTTAATTGGTACCCACTAGATAAAATATGCTTACGTTACATTAATGATTTTCTTTTGAGAATTAATTATTTCATCAAATTAACATTCATATCAATGTATCTTTAATTCACATATTGCGACTGTCACATGCATACATTTTAATTCATGTTTTGATATGCATTTCCCCTGCCACAATATAGTTTCAAGTTTGTATGTGAGTTGCACGTCAGAATGCACAAACTTTTATGTCAGTTGGATGAACCAGTTGCGGTTTGAACCAACATCCCTTTGGCCAATAGATTAAAAACACTTAATTCGAAGATATGATTTTCTCTAATGAAAAACATTGTTTATAAATCAGAGCATATCTAGGTCAAGTCGTTGGCAACCTTGTTCCATTTTGATTTAACAACTTTACCCACAATAAACGATAATCTACAATTTTCTCAAATATTACGAGTAGATACTGAAAATCAACAACTTTTTATCGCGTCACTTATACATACAAATATGGCATCGAAATCCTTTAAAGCATTTGATAGTTGGTACCATTTATAAGGCAATCAAAATTAAAGTTTTATACTCAAAAGGTGATCGGTGCTTATTATTTCAACATGCATCTCGAGATCACGACTTAAATAGCATTTTGACGTTCAATGTGCACCAGCTAAGGCTGCAGTATGATTTTGCCCTCTATTATTTAAACCACGTTAAAGGTTTTTTAATAGAAAATGCTGTCGAAGGTACATTAAAATGTATTTGTATTTACACTTTTACGGTTACTATTGTGATTTGATTGCAATCACTTCGGTTATCAATCTTAAAATAATTGCTTTTTACCAGCATTATAAGCACGCACTCGCGAGATTGTCTGAATCTCACTGCCTCCTAAATGAAACAAATGTTTAACCAAAAAATGTTTTCAGTCGAAAGAGTAGTTACTACAAGCAAAATTTCCTATTCTCTTCTATTATGATTATTTTAATATATATTGTTATTTTATTTTGTTCGCTTTCGATATTTGATTGTATTCGGTTCATCGATTTGGTGGCACTGATGCGATTTGATTTATGTATGTTGGCATTATATCATTTACGTTCATCTGTACAGTGAGCGTTCATCTGTACAATGAGCTACAGAGCTCTGTACTTCATAACGGCTTCTTTATTTTTTTTTTTGGGATTTTTTGCATTTATTAGTATTCACATGCAGTTTTAAAGCATGTCATAATTATTTTTAGACCGAAGTTTAATCGCAAGATAAAATAAAATCATATTTATAATTTAAACCAAAATTCGTTATTTTACTTGTAATGTTCAGACCTCCAAATGTTTTTCGTATTTGGCTTACTAGATTATTTTTAAATAGGTATTTTAAGACTGTGGTGTAACATAAATTAATGTACCACTTCGCAATTCTTAAAACAACGGATGTTGCTTCCTGTAAATTTATGGGCACAAAATTACGTTGATTATTTTTGTGGTTAAAACTTGTGCGTAATTATTTGATACACCCATATTTATTTTGTATATAATTTTTACTGGGAAGGGTTATCTAATATACTGATGTAATTAAAGTATGGGCGCTTGATTATTTCAAATAAAAGTATTAGCACTTAGAAAAGGCCATTCTTCATTTTGCTAGTCAAATATAAATTTCTGATTGTCACTGCGTTGTTTGTTGTTTTTAATGGTTATTGATGCACAGTCTTATTTTTGTGAACCTGTATATAAACGTGTAATTTACTTGAGTTGGATTCGATAATTGGCACAATGATTCATTTAACATGTATATAGTGATAATAAATTTCGATATGCGTAAATGAGGTTAACTCTTATTTAGAATTGTAGCGACACTTTCAACTAGTGATCGACAATACCAACATGATGTTTCATTAACGCTAAAAGATTGATTCAACAATTGGAATCGATTTAAAATTTTAAATGAAAAGAACCTACTACTCTGTAATCGAATTTTTTTCCAAGGCATTCGAACAAGCGGCTCGAATGTAACGTCAAATCAAATTAGATAGTTGCGGCTACCATTGTTGACCGAATCCAACTTCCCGAAATGCAATGACCGATACTTTCGCGCGCGCGCTCATTTTTTTAAGACTTTCGTCCATTTATTTTTTGGTTTATGCCCGCATTATACGTTTGGAGCCTACTTAACTCTAATAACGGTAATGGACGGACAATGCAAGAGGTTAGAAAGCCAAATGCGACGTTTGCAGTGCTTCTACGCATTTAATGTCGCATATCTCCTGACATATATATACGAAATTGTGTTCGGTGCTCCTGGGCACTCTCGTTTTAGCGAAATTAAGATTTTCTCTTTTGGCTGTCTCTACAAGATATCTGGCGGGGGCGGCATATATATATATATTTTCCTAGCCTACTCGCCTGTACGTAATGAATGGCGGCTGCCAGAATATTTATTATCGTGTTGTTTTTCGTTCGGCTGCGGTTTGGCGCCGTTCGCGTTTTGATTCTTTGAAAAACTTTGGCGCGTTACCCCCCCCCCCCCCTCTCCCCCCGTATCGCCGGATCGTCAACAAAATTATTGAAGCTTATTTGCGCGTGGTTTTTGTTTTGGTTGTACACAATTTATATAAGCGAGACTGACCGTGAAAGTCAGGTTAGTTTTGCGACCGAAGACAAGAACGGTCGCGCATTTGTTTGAGTGATCCGAAGGCTTCCCCAACAATATGCGGAACTTCTAGTGTCAAGTTACCGTTACTAAAACCTCAGACTACTGGCCTTATTTTTAAAATGGCGTTTTGTACGCAATTGGTATGCTGCATAGTACGCATAGAGAAATCCAAAGAGTCAGCCATGGTCAAGATGCAAATATGTTAGAAGAATGTATTTTAATTAAATTTTGATAGATCATAAAATTAAACCAATTTAGTTATTATTAAATATTAACTAGTAGAATTCAAATAGATCTAATTATTAAAAATTAATGAATTATAAAACGCAAATAAATAAATTTTCTTGCCAGTCGTTTGGCGATTTTAATATAATAACAATTTCAACGTGCAATCGGAATGCAAATGAAATGCTCACGCATGCTGAGTCGTAGCCATAAATATTTTTTGAATGAACAAAACAATTTATTGATGCATTACATAGTCGTTAACGGTGTCGATTACTAGTGTGAATTTAATATGCGTTGCATATTTTTATTTCCGCACGACAGTTAACCCCGCCCTCTATTTTATATTACCGTATCGATCAATACGATGAGTCACAGTGCCATATTGATTTCTATTCAGGATTTGGTCTTGGTGCTCAATTGCAGTGGTGGACACCTTAGGGATCACGAATATCAAAAATCGAAGTAATCTTTTTACAAATATATATATATGGATGGTAGTGCTTGCCAGATATGAACTATTTGAATTGTAAATATGAAAACGTATGATGGTTACGTTTTTATCAGTACCACGAAATCAAAAAACGAGAGCCAGTAGCGGGGATCGAACCGGGACCATCGAGCCGCGGCCGGTGACATAACAAACAAGATTTTAAGCCATTTTTTTTTTTTTTTTTTTTTTGTAATGGAATAATGCCGCATTTCTATTTTTTTTACAAATTGATAGAGGGGTCAAGTTTATCTACCAGTTATATTGCAAAAAAAATTGTATGAAAAACAACAGTTGTAATTTTAAATTGAAATATTTAAATGAAAATTTAACAATCTATAACTCTATAAACATATTCTCAAACGAAATATACGAGTGCACATAAAAAGCGCCAATGGATAACAAATGTGCACAACTTATAAAAATATCAGTATTTACCAGTATTAATAGAAAATATGGTTCCCCCAAAGTTGACTTAGCCTCGTGGCAACTGTTTAGGGGGTTCGGACCTTGGTCATTCGGTTTAACAAACGTTTGCAAAATATCCAAGCAGGGTCGTTACTATGACTTGCCGCTGGCGAGCGTGCCTGACGTCGTTGATCTGAAGTTAAGCAGTTTGCTAAGCTAAAAGCTTTGGCCCATTACGGTGCAAGAACTTTATCTTATTTTCAGAATTCGGGCCTCCGTATATAGACTATAAAAGGGGATGCGACGATTTGAGAGAGCAGCGCACAACATTGCGTCTATTCTGCAGTAAAACAGCAGAAAATAAGGAAATCGAGCAAGCGTTACCGCCCAATATATACCGAGTGTTCTTAGCAGAACGAAATGAAGATCACCATCAGTCGATTCTAGCCACAAAACTAGCAAGAGCAATACAGGATGTGTGGAAACTGCATTTTAGAAATTGAAATTTTGTTTCGTTTTTCAAGAATAATTATTCAAAAATAAATTTGTAAAAAAAGTAAATACTACTATTCAAGTTATTACTTACTGTTAAATTAATGCACCACCGACCCTGGCACATCAACGCTATTTGGATGTATAACGCGTACAGAAGAATCAAAAAGAAATAAAAGCCAGCGCTGGGATTTCAACCAGAGATGGTCGCACTATAAAATTGACCAACTTGGCTACTGGACGCACAAATACAATTTCGAATCTTAGCAAAACTGTAGAAGCGAAACAATTTCGTATCTAAGCACAAGTTCGTATCTTTATGTTCAGAATTTTTAAATAGTTAAACAAATTAAATTATTCGTTTACCGGTATATGACTAGTAAAGTCCAAGAATACGTAACACTGTGAATTTAAAAAAAAAATTGTAACATTTTGGTTGTGAATAGAAGGATTGTATAGGTGTTCAGGTTTCGTAAATGTAAGAAGTACTTGACAAAGGGGAAAAGAGAAAACTGATTCTAAAATGGCAGAAGGTGGGAAGGAGAAGTGGCCATGACGACAAATTGCGAAGGAAAAATTTATGGAATTGGAAGATGGAAAAAATAGGACGAACGATAAAAATAAAGAAGGCAGTGAGCGCGAAGATAAATTGGAGTGTTTGAAAAGTTGAAAAATGTGAATTTCCTTCGCGATATGAGCGAAACCATACCCGTGCGCTGAATACATCACCGATGCGCCATCGTCAAACTCGTTCACAGTCAAGCAATCGCGCAATGCCCATATACAATACAACCAAAAGTCAATCTAGAAAAACATATATTGTCATATTATCGTTTTATTTAAACTAAAACGGCTAATTGGCAAATGAAAGTAGAGTTGGACTTGAAAGTATAAGAAACACGTATTTATCTGAATAAGTAGTGGCCAATTCAATAAATTTTGATTCGTATATTTTCTTTTACCGAGTAATTCAGTCCTTGTCAACAGATGGTTTCCCCGACAGTCACTTTGGTGGATGGAGGGCGTGCGTAGTTCTTGACGTCGAACGGCTTATATATATTCAGTTTCTGGTTGCTCGCTTAATGGGTCCGTGTCCCGAAGTAATCTTATTTTTCTGTTTGTAGTAGTGCAGAGCCTGCACTTTTGAAATTCAAATTTGATGGTAATGCATTAAGTTTAAATAATGCATGCTATTCGCAACCCGAGATAGTCCTGTGCCGAGTGCAATTTCGTATGACTACCAACAATCACCCGCCATTAGGCAGGCCCATCGGAATGACAAATAGCCAATCAATGGCGCTCGTGTCATATTTACACGAGAAATCTCATCATGTTAAAAGCGCTGCGCCTACTACTAGCAACGACGACGGGCTACGAGGACGACGACGTGCGCAGATCGGAAGGCAGCGAGCAAGCATCACCAGCATATCGCATCATGAATTTATTCATGGCCGTTTGCGTTCGCCGAATAAGGGCAAAAGCCTATAGTATAGTGCCGATAAAATTTTCCTTCACAAAGTCAATGATTTCTGCTTTTTCGCGGGTCCCCCTCCCCCTCTCCTTTCCCCATTTCCTTTCCAACAAAGGGTGTATCGCATTACTTCTGTGGTCGTCTTCCCTCCTCGCCATATACCGATGTATTACAACCAAGTTTGTAGCTTGTGGTTCGGCACTCTCAATAGACAGCGTTAGTACGCCGTTCAAGTGCCATTTCGGGTTCGTTTGGGTGTATTCTGGTTTTTCGGCAATATTAGTCCAGCGAAACAAAGCCGGAAAACATATAACAACTATTTATATTTTTTGTTTTATGCATTTTGCGTTATAGAATGTCATTTTTACGTCATTTCATTAATTTGAGTGTTTGGCTCATTTTCAGTTACTATTCACACCCCTTTACTTGCCGTGACAACCTTTTCATAAACCTCGTATTTGTATTATCAGGTTTTTAATTTATTTTGGATGGATTTTGCCAATATTTTTCTATCACTCAAATTTTCAAAAGCCCAAAAACGGTTGAACAGAAGATTTATAAAACATATGGTGTTGGGTTTTACAAACAAAGATTTGTTCATCCAATTCCTAACAAATTCTAAAAAATTCTGGCATCGATAAAATTTCAAAAGAAAGCTAACGATAGTTGTGCATAACGTGTCAACAAAAGTAGTAATTGAAACTGCTTGGTAACTGCTTGATTGGCAGCATAGCAGCTGTTAATATTGATAAACCCAATTGTTTAAAATTGGAAACCAATGTGGACTCGAGTGGGTTCAGGTTTACTGACGCACATCGATTAAAAAAATTAACTAAACCTATAAAGAAACTGTACAGGAAAATATAAATTCGCTAGACCGAGTGAAACTGTCTTCGCCTTCGCATAAAGTAAACGCCTCCATATCCCCCCTCCCCCCACACACACACAAGGTGAAGCAAATTGGCTGCGCCGTTGCTGTACGGTTTTAGATTAGACGTGTGTACAGGCACTACTTAGTTTGCGCTCACCATCTCATCAACTTGGTTAAACTCAATCTGAGCGTGCATAATGCGTTGGCGCTCGAAAGCCGTTTTGCCAGGCGCCCGTTTGTTGTTATTGTAAGTTTTACAGCCTTTCAAGGCAGTGGAGCGTGTTGAAAAAGGCTGTCCCACGCGTTCACACCAGCCTGCCATCATGCAATTACCTTTTCGAGAGCGCCAGCCTGTATCCTCAGCGGACCACTCACACATGGAAATGGTCGCCTCGCAATACGCTCGAGCCTTGCTAGTAAGTAAAACACTATTTCGCGGTGTCTCAAAAAAATTGGTGATTGACTCGCGTCGAATTCGGGGTCGTTGCATGTGATAAAATAAGGCGTTTAACTGCATCTCTACTTAGACACAACTAATTCTGGCGAGGGAATGCCCTTACCTACCTATGTTTTCAGTACGAAAAAGGTAGGCCAGAACGACACAATACATTTTACTCACGGTCTTTAATGAGGAAGAATATGGCAACCGAAATCCATAACTATTTTTAATCTCTTTAATATGGCCCGTTTGGTTTAATTTGTCGTCTTAGCTCTACTGAAATCCCACCAATTTGGACTTCATTCGGTGGCCACTCGCTATTATGCGAAGCGTCACTGAGAAAATACAAAATTTTGTTTTGGTAAACAATTTAGGCAGCTTTTCATACGTGACCATTTGAATGAAAATAATAATATTTCGCATTCGATTTGGACGCCTGCCATATCGAAGTTGATTCATGAATATCAATTCAATATTTTCAACAAACGTGAATTCCAAACAAAAATAGCAAAGACGTAAATTCCTTGACCAAAAAGGATCGATGAAAACGGCAACATTCGGATTAAACTTAGTTATTAATTAAAAACATCACAAAACTTATAATACATAGAAGATTCCACGCGCTCACAGTGGAGTCACACTTTCTGCGTTTTACTTACTTTCGTGTTAGGCCAGGTAATTCTGTACATTGTTTCTATCTCCATTTTGTGAAATATATATTATAAGTTTCGTGATTTCTTTTTATTTTTTTTTATTCCGGATCACTGTAGTGAATAACACTACAGGAGGTTATTGTACCCCTCGCGTCGCTGCGG
>JAUJYS010006730.1:0-10103 GCA_033995665.1 Melogona broelemanni | reverse complement strand
TTTTATTCAGAGAGTTTTGCCAAAACTCTGTTCGTCTCTTTCCCGGCGCTGTACCGGACTTTGTCCTTCTCGTTTTGTTTCGTAGACGTCCTAACTCAACTATTAACTGTTGAACACATCGTTTACATTTCGCACATTTGTAGTTGAACATTGAAAATGGCAAAAGGGAGCTATTTTGATTTGGCTTCTGACTAACAAATCAGCGTGGATTTGTCCACGCTACAATTTAATTGAGATAATCCGATTTAATTGAGATAATCCGATTAATTGTAAATAAAATTTGTGTTATAAAGTCCGATAGTTAGACATTTTTAATCTGTCTGATACAGAGAAAGTGTCTAACGATCGGAGATTATATCACTGATTTTATTTACATTTAATCGGCTTTTCTCAATTAATTCTACATCTGTCTCGGCGTGTATATTTTACACCACCATCGTTTAACCGATTCAAATTGAATTTTTTGTCTTTTGAAATTTGCTTCTTTCAAACATAAGAATTAGTTTTTTTCGAAGCAAGGCACAACGAAATTCACTGTATCAAAAATCTCATAAATCTGAAATGGCTTAGACATGCCGTGTACAAGTATTTATTCATTATTATTAAATATATTTCTGTATCTATTTATATTTATTTATTTTAATCTAACCAAACCGATTTTCACCTTGACTGTAACTGACCTACAAGGTGTGGCAATAAAGTTCGATTAATTACGTAGTTAAAAATGTGCAGTAGTAGCCTCACATGGAAACGGCTTAGAATCCTTCAAAATAGTTTCCGTCGCACATTACGAATATCTGACAACGTGCGTACAAATCGTCGAAAGCTCTTGAAAAGTCCTCCAAAAGTAAAGCTTTCAATTCCCGTGTCACAATTCTAATAAAACAGTACTGATATTATGACACGGGAATTAAAAGCTGTACTTTTGGAGGACTTTTCAAGAGCTTTCGATGCACACACGTTGTCAGATATTCGTAATGTGTGACAAGGACTTTTTCGAAGGATTGTAGGCCGTTTCCAGGTGATACACATTTTTAACTACGTCAATAAACTAAACAAATTGCACATTTTTAACTACGTCAATAACCGAACTTTATTGCCACACCTTGTAAGCCAGGTATACAACGGGCTTATGCATTCATCAATTCCAATAGCTGCTTGTCTGACGTCCAACTTGCGCTGTCCTTGATGCGCCCCTTAAATCTGAATCTGTCGTTTTATTTGCTTCTTGTTTATATCCTCGCTTAGTAACAATTTTAAAACCAAATATTCTACACCAGTTCCCAGATAAATCATTACACGACAGTACTGAAATGAGCAGTATTATATCGATAACTGCTCGATCGGCTGCCAAAACACGTCCGACCCAACTTCAAAGCGAGAACCCCACCCCCTCACATCCCCCGCATTATACTACTGACAATTGTCCGCGCTCCTCGGATGTACCAGGTATAGCGACGGAAGCGAGAGATCCCGGGCATTTCTCGTTTTGTTATCGCGGCAGAATCTCGCTCCTAAGGCGGCATGCACGCCGAGTACCAAAGGAAAATTCGTTGGCCGTGTGTCCTACCGAGCGCACATAAGGACACCACGTCGTGCGCCAACAATGTACGTCGGTGCTCATTTAAAGAGCGAACATGTGTCCGACCCCGCGTGATATGCTCACGTCCCCCCCCCATTATACATGTACAGGGGTTGGACAAAATAAGGGAAACACTTTACCATGAATTTCTTCTCTTCTGGGAACTCACGTCGTGTGATTGGAGAAACTCTATATTTTTTTGTCAATCGCGCTATCGACTAATATTTGATCATTTTTTTTTTAAATCACCGTAGTGCTAATCACTACAGGATTACTGCACCCTCGTGTCTCTATGGAGATGTGCGAGGGGAAGGGAAGGGATGGGGAATGGCGGCTGGAATAACCAGGCTACAGGATCCACCCCTAAGCTCTGGACTACCTATTGACAGCTAAGGGGCGACACCAGTACCGCGGCTCGTCAAATAAACGAGAGCCTGCGCCGGGAATCGAACCCGGGACTGTCCGCACCGCAGTCGGAAGCATTACAAACTTGGCTAGACGGATCGGACTGAGGTCTCGGTGGATCCGACTGAGACGACTTGGCTAGACGTATTTCGTGCCACAAAATAAAGAAAATTAATTTTATGAACGTCAAATGTTGAAAATGCAGGTCAAAAATGATATAAACTTTGCGATTTGACAACAAAAAAATGAGATTGTCCCAATCACGACGCCTGTGCCCAGAAGAGATGAAATTCATAGCGGTTCAAATGTATCTGCATTATTTTGTCCAACCCCTCTATATGGTGGAAGCCCGTAGTTTCACCTCTTCCCCCACAAAATGTGTCCGCGTTGTTGTGTTCGGTCGCGTTTGTCCTGGTGGATGATGCCCCATGCGTGGGTCGTGTATTGTTCGCTTGGTGCGGCCCCTTTTTTTTGGTGACGGTGGGGGGACGGGGGGGGTAAACGAGGCCAACACGGGGCACACCACGGGGACAGGACAAACGACAGATGACCATTCATGGATGTTGTTATTCAAGCGCTTGGGAAATATGGTTGTTTACTAAGTAAAGCTGAACATGTGAACAAGGTGACACATGTGTAGTAAGCAAGTCAAACATGCAACACCACCTCTACATGTCCAACTTAGAAAACATAAAATTATAATCCAGTTTTAATTGAATTCCCATAAATAAAAGAAATTAAAAATTTTCCGCGTGAACAACGCTGTTTGACCACAATGTGGCAACGACAGATTTCCGATACGTAAAGGTAAAATTGTATTGTTTATTTTACGCGATTAATTTTACCTTCGGAAAATGTTCAAGCAATTCTGCGATACAGGTGGTATGACGTTTAGTATTATTGCAATGAAATAAACGCATTCCATTTTTTTTTGCCATTGAAAATTTCCAAGTTAAATACCGATAATTTATTGCTTCTTCGCATTGATAAATTAATTTTATCGATGATTGCTTCGCTGTACTATTTATATTTGTTACATATTCAAATAGTGAAATTATCTCATTGACTGATACTGTGGTCATGGATTGGTAACTGTGAAAAATAATATCTACTCAGCGATTGATAACTATTTTATTATGTTAAGGAAGAGAGCAAACAGAGGTGTCATGTTGTCCAGTGGTTAGAGCGTTTGACCAGTACACCTGTGATCTCGGGTGCAATTCCCGACAGAGGCAGCTTTTCGAAGCAGCTAAGGGGTGGGTGGATTCCCCCCTTTTTTGGGGGGTGATGGCATATTTTTGTTTTACATGTGTGATAAAAATTGTCAATAAAAATCAAATCAAAAATCAACCGAAATTTAACAATAAGTAATCACGCATTCCATCGGAATATAAGCAGGACTGTGGACGAAATATAAATGTCAAATGTCGAGACGATATAATAATATGTTACTAGAAAAAGGGACCCGGCTTCGCCCGGGATATTGAGGAGGGGGAAATTGTGCAAGACCCCCGGAAGCGACCAGGTAATTTGGTATTTTGGCCTAGTCTAAGGTTCAAACATAGGTAGAAATCTTTGTCGTGAACAGCGTTATCGGGGAAACCGTGAAACGTCATAACTCCTCAGTCCTCAGAAACGGGCTCAAACGACCCTCACATTTTTTTTGTGTCAAATAAGATTAAAATAAATTCTGGGCAATATTTTTCCTGGACAATACTTGTGGGTGGTTCAGAGGCGTCCTGTTGTCGAAGGCAAGCAAAATATCATTCAAGTTAAGGAAGGTCGCGTGAAATTTCCTAAAACCACCATTGAATGAAAGCGTGAACATCGCGTATATACATGTATTTACATCGTGAGCCATAAGTTAGGGACTTGTCCGCCGTAGCTCCATTGCTCAGCTAAAAATGTCCGGATTTTTATGAAATTTGGCACACATATGAAGTAAATCATTGCAAACCTTTGTGCTATTTCAGAAATAGCGCAATGGTTTGCAATGATTTACTACATATCTGTGCCAAATTTCATAAAAATCCGGTCATTTTTAGCTGAGCAATGGAGGAACGACGGACAGGTCCTTAACTTATGGCTCACGGTGTAGGCTTATAAATTTATGGGGACTTAGCCATTAGATACGAGACCGCCATTTTCGTGTTCGCAGTTCGAATCCGTTCCTACGAAAATCCAATCCCGATTGAACTCAAAAACGGAAGCCATCCTGATCTCCATTCTTTACCCCTGGCATTAAATCGTGGCATTTCTGTTATTTCTAAATCCACCAGTTTGTCAATCGCGCATGCGCGAACAAAGCCGGTATGTCACACCGCGTTTAATCCGATGTGATCAAATAAACACGGTGGATTTTTTCAATTATAATATATGTCCGGACTATATAGGGGGGGAAGCTAACATCTAACAGGATTACGATATACAGATGTCCATTTCGAAATTGAAGACGTTTAGCTCGGTTGAGGATTAGAGTTAGCCATGTAACAGGTTTAGAGAGAGCTGAGGGTGTATTTTATGACTGTTCCATGGGGTTTGACAGGCAGTGTTGGGTAGGAACGGAACGGAAAAGTTCCGTTCCTAGGAACTGGCTCCATTTTGGGGAAGTTAGAAACGCCAAGGTTCCTTTTAATTTTTTAAAAACTGGAACGGGAACTAATTGCTTTTTTTTAGGAACTGGAACGGGGTTTGCTTTTCGGAATACAGAGTTCTTTTGAACATATTATTTTTATATTTTTTGTTCCTGATCACTGTAGTGAATAGCACTACAGGAAGTTATTGTACCCCGCGTGTTGCTGTAGCAATGTGTGAAGGGCACATTCCAGTACCACAGGATCGAATAAACGAAAGCCTGCGCCGGGAATCGAACCCGGGACCACTCGCTCAGTAGACTGTGACCATATCCACTGAGCCTCTGGTGGCCGAATAATCTTCCATTTTCAACGAGTACAATTTTCCGAAGTGTGACGTCAGCGGAACAATTTTACAGCATCAAACAGAAATTTCTAAAGATTTTCATCTGTTGAAAACTTTTGGTCCGAGTCCGCCAATCTACATTTGTCCTGTATATTAGTTCCCGCAAATGTTTTTTTAATAATTTTTTAATTAAAGGGGAACTAAAGTTTTCTGGTTCCTTTTGAAAAGGATCTTATGAATGCCTGGGTTCCTTTTAATTTTTGAGGAACTGTAACGGGATCTGGTTGTTATTTTTGAGGAACTGTAACGGAAACTGGTTCCTTATTTCATGGGAGGAACGGAAACTGGTTCTTTTTGAAAAAAGGAACGAACCCAACACTGGGAAGATCGACCGATGACGATAAAGGGATCACGCTTTCGAAACTGTCGCTGACAAGTATGATGTGTTAGTCAACTGGTGTATTGATTTTGACTTGTACTTTCGAATCGCTAATCCGCTTATCTCCATCTCTTTCCTATGCCCTTGTCGCGCGGTGCATGTTACAGAGTTTTCTCTATTATGGTTTTCCTTTCAGGTCCCAAATGCTCTGAAGCCGCATACATGGGGTTACAATTGTTGCGTTTTTTTTCTTCTCCTTTTCTGTTGTTACCAAATGTGTCCCGAGCGTCATGTCACCTAGACAGCTTGTCAGTCTGTTGCCAGCATTAAATAAGCGAGAGTTTTTTACGAAACAAAACAAGGATTAATTTGAAAATTCATTATTACGATGAACCTGTGGAAAACGACAGAAAAATCGAGACGCGGGGTAAAATCAGTCATTTATGCATTGATTCTCTTGAACAAAATAAAATATTTGGACAATAAAAATTGAAAAGTTCCGGTATGTAACAAAATCATTTTTTTACAAACCGTTACACATTCTGGTATAATCTTTAACACAATTTTAAACACTATTTTATACTAAAATAAGTTGTAGAGACAGAAAACCCGATCTCTGCAGTAATCCAATGTTCGTCTTAGGTAAAATAAGAAGTAAATGATGAAAATGGTAAATGATAAATGAAGTAATGACTATTTTATACAATAGCAACAAAAAAAACATTTTTTAAATGCCATAGTTAGTCTGAGTGCATTTTATAAGAGTGTAAATTGCTTTGAAAACATACAATTTAACTTGCTCAAACTTTGTAAAAAGGTATTTCGAGTTGCAAAAAAAAAAAATTGTTTTGTTTCTATTTCATAATTATTGCTGATTTTGATTGGTGATACATCAAAAAAATAATTTATGGTTTTTCATTTTATGGTTAGTCAACTAACACCAAAATCATTCCTGAAACAACCGTAGCCGAGATCGGTGATCCTCCAGCCCGGCTGAAGTTCGGCGAAAGCTACCTAGAGAGAGAGAGAGAGAGAGTGCGAGTGCCTGCAAAGTGACCCGTTTAGTATAACAACACTCGAAACTGTGTTTGTCCACTGGTAAATCCTATTTGCCTAATACTTCACCCATAAATGTGGCGCTTAGCTTCTCCCCTTCATCGACATCTCGAAGCATGCTTGACTCTGGTTTGCTTATCCAAGCGTCTGTTTGTCGCCTATTCAAAAAGCCCGACCAGGTTCCCTACTTACGTGTGTGACGACTGTGAAGTTTGCTAAGGAGACCGAAGGGGTCGAGAGGTGGCTACAGGGGTTGGAGGAGGGGGTTGGGAGAAGTACCAACAGATGGGGTGGTAGTAGTGGTGGTGGTGGGGATAGGTTGCAACCCGAGGACGAAAGGAGGTGAGGGTGGGGGACGGGGGGTGATAATGATGCTGACTCGACGGGAGGTGTTTTGAGAACGTCGGCATGGCGCTGATTTTCTAAAAAAAAAAAGTGCAAGCCCGAACTAGGAAGAAATGCATTGAGTTGGTTAAGGGAGAGGTGTATGGGTGGTGATGGTGGTAGTGATGGTCGTGGCCATGTAAAACTGAGGGACAATATTTTCCCTGTCGTACCGAGGCCAGCGTCATACTATCTATCTCGTCGGTCTCGGTCGTACCCACACCCGGTGTTGGGTAGGAACGGAACGGAAAAGTTCCGTTCCTAGGAACTAGTTTCTTTTGCAAAGGAACTTAGGAACACGCCTAGGTTCTTTTTAATATTTAATTCCGATGGCTAAATGGGTATAGCATCAATATATTGAGAAGGTGATAGGGTATATATAGCATTATCCTACGGAGCGGACGGTCCCGGTTTCGATTCCTCTAGCAGGCCCTCGTTTATTATTCGACGAGCCCGGGGTACTGGCGTGGTTACCCCTGAGCTTCCGTTTGGGAGTGGTCAGAGCTTGGTACAAAAAACTGGAACGGGGGTTCCTTTTTGTGTCAGGGGTTTCTTGTGTCATAGCCTATCATTTTCTTCGAGTACAATTTTCCAAACTGAGTCGTCAGCGGAACAATTTTGCAGCCACAAACATAAAATGTTCAAGATTGTGATATGTTAAAAGCTTTGGGGTTGTGTCCTGTGGATTACCAGGTTTAAAAAGTTCTCGCAAATGTTATTTTAAATATTTTTTAATCGAAAGAATGGAAAAGAACAGAAAAGTTTCAGGTTACTTTTTAAAAGGAACTTAAGAACGCCCTGGATCATTTTAAATTCTGAGGAACTGTAACGGGAACTGGCTCCTTTTTTCATCCTTTTGGATATCCATCGGCCTCTCTGGATGGCTAGTACCTTCCCCCCCCCATCTCCTGCGTTTGCCCCCACACCTCTCCCCTTACCACCCCCTCCAATCTGCCCTTCTTTTCTGATCCCATCCGTGTCTCCCGTTTTGCGACCAGAGTTAGTTGAATAGATTGTATTCGCGTTTAAAGTAATTGTCTCCTTGTCAATGTAGCTTTTTCTCGAAGGCGTATTGTGCTGGTCCCCGACTGTCACAAAAGCCGACTGCTGCGAACGGTGAGGGACACATTTGCCGAGGTCTTGTTAGCCACTGTTGTGTGCGTGTCGGCGACTGTGCCCCTCTGTGCCTCTCTGTCCCTTTGACCATCGTCCCGCCGCCTAACCTCGCTTCAACGTTCCGTGTGTGCATGTGCTGTACCGCGTGCAAGGGAGAGGGGGGCGCGAGGGGTACACAACTGAAACCCAGCTCGGGCCAAATGTGGCCCAGATTTTTTTTTTAAAATTAATTTGAGAAGGACAACATTACCGTCTCAGTAAAAATCAAAATCTCGCACATGAGCATCATTACTCTACAATGAAATAAAAATAAAATTTGAATCTTCATCGATACATTTTTTTGTTTTCTTAAATTATTACCTATTAGCGCTTAAACCTGTAGGAGAACAGGCAGCGCTTTCGAATATTGTTACTATCGTGACGTCACAGCGTGGCCTTTGTCTCACTGGGGCGTTGCAGCTGCGCATTCAGGGTTTTGTGCGCACAAAATAACGGAAACTCTGGTTTATTTCATAAGATGTCATCTGATGTATTGTTATTGAGATAGTTGATGGAGTTTTAAAAAGTACAATTCGTAAATGACATTTGAAAAACTGCAAATTATGACAAGGTCAACAAACTTTTAAACTTTGTGAATAAATTTCAAAAATACAAAACGAAAAAAATGCTACATTATATAAATGCTACAATAAATATTCTTTATAGACAAGGAAATAATAATTACAGGCAGTATAAAAAGTGCAAAACACTGCATATAATATTTATATATTTTTTAATATCAAGTTTCGCAACATTTAACAACTTTGTCGAAAGATTTGAAAATATTCTCGGCATTGGTCGCTGGTTATTTTGCTGAAGTGGCCCCCTGAGAACTTTGAGTTGTAGGACCCTGATATTTCGCGTGTATGCCTATAGAATTCAGTATCGAATGCTGCATACAACATATTTCCTTTTTTTCTCTTTATCCAAATGTGTGTTGCTCACGCAACCTTCGCGATTGAGAGCGGACGAACAAGCATGACGACACCTGGATTGTGTTTTTGTCGAGGGACATTTTCCTGCTCGAATTTTTCCCTATGTTTTATACCTATGTCGAACTCGCAGATGAGCCTTTCTTTGATATCAGAAACGATATTAATAAAGCAACAGGCAAACAGTCATGCGTTAATATAAAGAAAATTACATGGGTGTTTTATAATTTATTTTGCTAAGCAACAAATAATCTTGAAATACTTGAAAATGACTGATTTGATTTTGCGAGTTGTTAAACCAGACTTACGTGGGTAAGAGTCTGGTTGAACAACTTGCAAAATCAAATCAGTCATTTCAATCAAAATCATCATCGTCATCAATCAAATAAATCAATCAAATCAATCAAACAATCAATCAAATAAATCAATCAAATCATCAAAATCATCATCGTCATCAATCATGAAAAGTTGAAGCAACTAAAAATGTAAAGTTTGATCTTAACTGATTTTGATTAATATAAAAATTTATTTATTTCGTTGCTTCAAATTTTAATGAAAGATGACGGTGGGTAAGTGTCTAGTCGAACAACACGCTAAATGAAATCAGTCATTTCAAGAAACCTTATTACCATATATCGAACAAGTAGCCAGATTTTGTTCGGAGATTCCGGGTTCAACGCTAGGTCGGATAAAATTAAACCATAAACATCGAATTTTTTATTCTGAAAATGGATTCAAAAGAGATAATATAAAATACAAATCGTTAACCGAAACACAAGCAAAAAATAAAACTTATTTTTTCTCCTATTTTCTTTCATAAATTTGATATAGTCATAATCACATTTTATTTTTCAAATTAGTAACAACAGCCTAACTCGTAAAGTTTCCAGGAATGATTACTCTTGAATACTGTTTTGTACGAAAGAGGAACAATATAGGATCGATATATATCGATATATCGATATATCAATATAGGAACAATATGTCACGTGGAAACTGTTTCAGGCAAAAGGGTTCGACCCACTACCCCTTCAGCTACCCATGAACTTTTAAAACATACTTCAACTCTAACCTGACACATTAAATGTCTTTTAAGTAAATATTTATTAATCAAACTGTTTTTAAATTGTGTGTGGTGTGTCCCTCGCGTCGTCCCCGGACCCCGACCCTCGACACCTGGTGACTTCTGGGAGAAGCAGCCCCCCCCCCCTGAGTTTTCTTGGCAGAATACAGAGATGGTTGACATTGCCTTCCTTCGCGCAGTATCTTCAGTGATCCAACGATAGCTTTC
>JAUJYS010006729.1:0-10104 GCA_033995665.1 Melogona broelemanni | reverse complement strand
TGTTATGTTTTTGGTTAGGTAAGTCAGTTTCGCTACGCACCCCACTCGACACCGTATTTTCAGGTCGCTCATGTCTTAAACGTGTAACTTAGCCGAAGAATTATAGCAGAGGTTTATTTGTTCCGAAAATCAACAAACAAGCCCATCGTAATTACTAATTAGTATTCCATTGAGAGAAATAAGAGAACGTCCAACAACTAGCTGAGCAACGGCCTGCCCCGCCATACCAACACAGCAACATACAACTCTGAAAGTCACCCCCAATCCGGCCCCGGGCAATCTAGCCGAGCACGTTTCTGTTGGTCCTCGGCTCTTCCAGTGAGAATCAGAATTGATGGGTTTCTGTCGTGGCGCATATATACTCGAATATACGCGCGGTGGAGAAGGAGAGAGAGGAACGACATTCGATCTAGGCCGGAGCTCGCGCGCGACGAAGAGCGACCCCGTGCGCGTCGGGCGCCGGAAGATAAAAAGGCGTATTGTGAGTAAATGCAAATTAGACAAGAGCCGGTTGTGGTATCGTCTCTGGGGGGTGGGGTGGTGGTGGTGGTGGTGGTGATGAGCAGTGTTGGGTTCGTTCCTTTTGAAAAGGATCCAGTTCCCGTTACAGTTTCTCAAAAATTATAAGGAACCATGGCGTTCCCAAGTTCTTTTTGAAAAGGAACCAGTTCCAGTTTCTGATCCTCAAAAATTATAAGAAACCTTAACGTTCCTAAGTTCCTTTTTAAAAGAAACCTTCAACTTTTCCGTTTCATAGATTAAAAAAAACATTCTTCGCGGCAACTTATCTACAGGACAAATTTACATTTGCGGGCATAGACTAAAAGATTTCAACAGATCAACATCTTTAACTGTTTGATGCTGCAAAATTGTTCCGATGACGACACACTCGTCAAAAGGACACACTCGTCAAAGGTCAAAAGGAGCAAAAAGAACCATTTAGGCAGAAAAGGAACCCCCCGTTCCAGTTTCACAAAAAAATGAACCAGTTCCTACTCCAAATCCCCAAAATTTAAAAGGAACCTAGGCGTTCCAAAGTTCCTCAAAAAAGGAACCAGTTCCTACGAACGGAACTTTTCCGTTCCGTTCCTACCCAACACTGGGGATGAGAAGTGGCGGGGGAGGCGGGATTGAGAGTTTGAGGTTCTCGGGCAATTTGTGAACTCGCTAATGATTCCGCGTGTCATCCGCACACGCGCGAGACTGGAATCCGGTTCCAAGAAAAAAAGAGGTCGCAGGGTGGTGGTGGCGTTGTGGGGGGGGGACCAAGGGCACAGCGCACACTCTTTGAAAATCTGATTCCTTAATTGTACGATGTATTTATGTACTATTCCACTAAACTCGGGAAACGTTTTTCTCAAAGTCTCGCGACCAAATGAAAAACGACATTTTAAAAAGGGCGCGAAAAAACAGTGTCGACGGGTAACAATCGCACAAATAGGAACTTTACATGTACAGTGGAGAGAAAAAGACGATATGAACAGATGGGTGTTCCTTTCCTCAGTTACCGGATTTTAATTACAAAAGATTAAAGACAATATAATTTTTGTGCTGGCTGGGTTTCAACTTTTACGATAATAATAAATCATTTTTCTGTTCTATTTCTTTTCCGTTCATTTTTCTGGATCAATCAATGCGAAAAAAAAATTTAAATAAATAAAATTTCGCAAAGTTGCATTTATTTGCTTACGCATCCGAATGCAAACGAATAACGGGCCAATGACGCAGCTACTGGAATAACCAGAATCTGAAACCATGTGGTCAGACCAATGGCCTTCCATTGGTCGGACCACATGGTTTCAGAGTAGGCCTAGCGGCCACCATACCATTGCGTGGTTTCTATTAAAATTAAAATAACGTCTATGAATCAAAACGAGAGGGACGAGGTCCGGTACGTATCCTTTTCGTAGTTCATTTTTCTGCAATATCGAATAGATTGGGTTATTGCGCGACTGTGTTAAATGCCGCCACAGCGAAATAGTAGGACACATTGATGACATATTTATTCTTTAATAACTCTATTGAATATCACTGCAGGAGGTTAGGTACCCCTCCTAGTGATCGCGTAATACCTGAGGGATCCAATAAACGAGAGCCCGCCCCGGGAACCGAACCTGGTACCGCCAGCCCACAGCCGGTTGCAATACCGACTGAGCCACGATGGGCACAAAAAATATAAATATGAAAACTGCAGTGTTTCATTTGCGTGGGGACGGTACTTCGGTGGCCAGACTCCCATATCGTGCATGGTAAACCGCCCGCTCCCCCCCCCCCTAAAAATGACTGCCGATCCCCCCACTTTTTTTTTGGCAAATCGGATAGTAGAAAACAGTAACACAGAATATCCAAAATGGCTACCAAAATCGATGAAAGATAAAATGATCTGTCAACGTCAATCTATTCATATAAATCATTACATTCAAACAATTTCGGTAAAATAATTCGACATTGGTGAAACATACTGCGCAAAACTAAGCAAGAATTGGCGAACACGACACTTCACAAAGTGGTCGATACAGGCGACACTCACAGCATCGCATACTAATACGTTCGCCCCGTATGGCAGTAGACGGAAGTTCGCCTCCGCCATCTCGGGTGTAGACGACGCCTAAAAAGAGCTATAGTCGGTGGAAAGGAAAAGGTGGCCGAGTCCCCTAATTAGGTGCGGCAGGTGCGTCGTCCTAAGAGGCACTCACGGAAGCAATGCTGATTAGAGAGACAATCTATAAACACCCGCATCCACTGCCTCTGTTTGCAGACGATTCCCAGTGCACTAGAGAACATATTTTTTCACCGAGCTGCTTGGATAGAAAGACGTCGGCACACATAAAAAAAACGAAATAGTAGGTAGAACGAAGCAGAAAAGCTTTTACTTTTAGGGAGAGAGATACGCTACGAGCGTGCATTTATTTTGAATGGAAGTAAAACCGTGGCATGGTACCTGTACGATGGCAGGCTCCCGTTAAGTTATCATGGTATAATCTTGACAAATTTACTAGGTGACAAATCTACTAGGCTGGCCCATTAGACGTCTCCAGCTGAGAATATTATTAGATAGGGGTCCTTCTTCGGAATGGAAATAAAGCCGTGATTAAAGATCTCCACCTAGATCAGAAGCCTTGACTAGGCCAAATTCCAAGCAGTCGCCCCCTGATGGTCTTGATCACGATAGTACAGTACGGTACAAAAAAGATAGGCGCAACTGGTGCCGACAAACGCAATCATATGACAAATGAATAAAAGTGCGCCACCAAATGATAAAAGGCAGCTTACATCAAAAAATAATTTGCGGCATAGTATTTTATCACTCTGTATTTCGGCTAATTTGTCAGCACAAGGCAATACATTTCATGGATGTTTAAAGTTTGGATACACATACTGATCGGGGGTCTCAGGAGGCTGCCTGCGGTTCCTATCACATCATGGATTGATGACGAGAGAGAGAGAGGGAGGGAAAGAAAACAAGGATCCACAACCACGGGCCCGATGTCGTCTTTTGAGCCATGCCCAACAAGCCGTTCCACCGTTCTAAAACTCCATTGACCAGGCAAATCACATGTCTGGCCAAATGATTTATGAATCGAGAGCCGTCGTTCTTTCCGTTTCGGCCATGATTACGCGAGGAGGAGGCGCGCTGCCGGCGTCATCGGATGATATCCCAGGATCCGGAGCCACGTCGCCATCAAATTATATATGGATGGGCCCCCATTCACAACCACATCGATCTAAATCACAACGTCATCTAGATAAACCTGAGCCCGCGAAGCCGGGCAGATAGCATGTCAATTTTCTGACGCCTTCTTTTCTGAGAAAACCTGTTCCACACTTCTATTGTTTTTTCAAAAATTTCTCATTATTTAGAGTTGCCATAATCTGTATTAATATTCCATGAGCAACAATACACATCAGATTGACATGTTCTCTTCAAACATTCGATTCGTTTTGCAGTTCCACAAAAACAAAAAAATAAAATCTGTCACTCCAAAAACTTTTTCAAATTCCAAACAGTACCCACGTGATACCCAAAGGCGCCGCACTATCTCGAAGGGTTTCCAATTTCTCGAGTACTCTTACAGGGCCTAAGTTGATTTTAATGGAGCCAAATTGATAACGAATAGCCATTGGTCGCGTTCTTTTGGACAGTTAACGTGAATTTGTCGACGACCAACCCGTATCTGAGGCGAATCCCTTTTCGCCAACGCTCGCTCAGAAATTCCCGCCATTTCTCTTTGATCTTATCTCATGACATGACGTGAACGTAACTTTGCCCGTCGCCCCCCACCCACCACCACTACAACTAACATCTTCGCTATTGGGTAAGCGGCAGCGCCAAGGTCTAGAACTGGTGAAAATCGGCGATCGCAGCGCCAATGGCGATGGAAAAAGAAGCTACTTCAATTCCAAAATCTATGTCCCAGTACGTCCCGTCTAGCTCTGTGGGTATGGCAGCATACTCCGAAGCAGGCGATCCTGGGTTCGATTCCCGGCGCAGGCTCTCGGCGCCGGCAGGCTTACTCGATCCAGGAGTACTGATGTCGCCCCTTATAGCCGAGACTTCGGCTGAGGCAAAGGAGCAACTAATTCCCGCTGAGCTCCCTGTTCAGAGCTTAGAGGTGAAGGCAGCCTGGCTATAATACCAGCTGCCATTCCCTTTCCTTCCTAACTTCCATGGCAAAACACCATCAGAACAAATAATATAATAATATTCCTATTACAGGTCACTTCATGATGTTTTCATTCTCCACATGAAGTCTGATTTGAGTCAACAAAGTGATTGACTAAACTGGACGTAAACCGGCTAAAACAGTCCTTATAACGCTTTGGTCGGTCGCTATAAACCGCATCACGCATCGCTATGCATCATTTCGTCGCCAGGTGGCACTGAACGCAGTTTGCGCACATGCGATCGTCTCTTCCTCCATCGGAATGATCGGATCATTTCGTTTACGGACGGCCAACACAAAAAATTGTATGTCCGCGATTCTTTGAGACATCAGCAAAAATCGACGGTTTCAATGGCGCGCATTACGCAGAGAGCACCGGACAAAAAAAATGGGCGGCATTAGATGAGAAAAGGGGTGGACTGAGACGGAAGGATAAAACTACGGAAGGATAAAACTGCGGTAGGGAGCGCCACTATCGCTTACTGTAACTGGGGCATATTGGCTTATCGCAACAATAGTGAACGGCGCCATCTGCCAACCAATATCTAGTTTATTGGTACAGTCATTTTATTTTGAAACTGAAAATAAATAATTTCCCCACCTACATACATTTCACACAAGGGAAATGTTATCTGCTTAACACCTATTTAGAATACAATGTAGCTGCCAGGACTACTTTTGTAGACACCCATAAAAAACTGACCGATTCCAGACATTTAGGTGCTCAAATTATCAACGCCCCCATTGATCTGGTGCTGTTTATGTCTCATTTCCAATTGTTTAAAGTCGCATGCGTACTGTTGTTCCGTTCATAGTTGTACAATGCAAATTATGTGTACATGGCAGCTAAAAATGCCCCAAATCCTCTATCAATTGTTTAGCTCAAACAGTGTACTCGGTTAACGGAGTATTATAAAATGTTATTACTTCTATACCTTTAGTCTAGACTGCGTGTTTACAAGCATACTTAGTAGAATGAAAAATTAATCTTACGCCAACAACGCCAAAGTATTGAAAAGCGTAACAAATCTTCCAATATTGATGTTGAGTCAATCTCATATTTCTCCAAATAAAACTGAATGAAAACAAATATTATCCGTCACTTTGTGCTTGAATTCTGTACGGCGCTGCGCAATCGCAAATACCACCCAAAAAAATTAATCCGGTATTTCTGCGATCATAGTCGAAAAACGTATGAATATATCCAACTTTAAATTTAACTTAATTATATTAGACTAAAAATCTCTATATATAGGTAACTTTGGTGAAGGAACACACAAACGCTTGTTCACTTTCGAAACATCTTACAGCGACAGTTGAATGATAATTGGTATCACATACCTGAGGAGTACTAACCTTCTAGCAATCCGGAAAACCTCTTTGCCACGCCAGTGAGGAAACGAAAGACGTTGCCATGCCAGAAGATCGTGGTTCATAATGGTTAGCAGATCACCCAATACTAGAAATAAAGAAATAAAAACTATTTGGAATTTATTCTGGTATGCGCGGCAGCAAAACTGCAATCGCAACAATCGATAGCAAATAAATAGAAGTCAAATAAACAAACACAAAAAATAATAATAAAAGAAACATTACATTTAGAAAGTCAACTAAAAGAGGTAATCAAATTGTTTCAAAATTGTAACTTTTAAAGGGAGGTAACTAATCGGTTTTGTGCAAATGCACTAATTAAAAATATTCCACGCTCATTTTGTTATGTTAATTATTTTTGTTCTATAACAAAAATAAAATATACGTAATTCAAAGGACCATCTATCTTTCATAAGGAAAACAATTTAAACCTTATAACTTGATATAGGGTAGACCATAATTTAATTTGAATTAGTCAAGTTGACTGATGAACTTAATGTTTTAACTGGTTCATATATGCAGAAGTATTTTTTATTTATTTATTAGAGGAGTTGTTTAAGAACTGGTCTTGTAAAAAGGTATCTTTCTCTGTATTAGTTCAATTCGCTTTTCCCTTTCGCATCAAATTGAGCAACACAAACTTCATATTTTCTGAATTCGTTGTGCAAATTCGTTACGCTCGTTCGTCGAAACCGGAATAAACCATGCGGCAATATTTTTTTTTTCGCGCGGAAATACGGACATTTTTATAGGTGCGCGGGAATGCGCATATTCGGCGGAAAGTATAAACATCGCACAAATAGTGTCTGTCCAGCGCCGACAAGCAACGCTCGACTGTAGAGGATTGGCATTGAAGACTCACTCTTCTCTCACTATACTCGATGAATGGAGCGCTTTGAATGCTTTGATATTGACGTTCGCCTGCCCCTCGCCCCCCCAACACAAGCTGGAAACTGGTGCGTACCGAATATTAGACAGGAGCAGCTGCTAGCCGGGCCCCCAACCAAATAAACAAAACAATAAAGGGGGCCGTTCTATTTACGAACAGAGAACGTTCCACACTATATTTTCGCCGGCGTTTGATGGATGCCCGAATTTGGAGTTTCCACCCTCAGGGTACAGCGCCATTAGAACTTGACGGCGCGTACGAAAACCCCTTGAGGACCAATGCTGATTCAAACCTGAAATGTGCGGCGAACATTGGGATGATCAGCAAGATTTGAGCTACAGTGTAAATCAGAGATTATTCGTCGGCATTGTAACCGGCTGCGATGCGGCGGTCATGGACTCCATTCCCGGCGCGGTCTATCGTTTATTTGATCCCCGATTGTTTGGTAAAAATGAGCCACGCGCATATTGCAAAAGCAACACGAGAAGTATGTACTTATAATTACCTATAGTTATATGCACTAAAAAGATTAGGAATAATAAATAAATAAGTAAATCATCTTTCCAATGGATGGCATCTAAAAATATCTGCAGTATCAAAGCATGTCTTATAAATTGGAATATTTGAATAGGCGAAAATTCTCAAATGTAAAATTAAGACGACAGTGTTTACAGTGAAGAAAGGTGACCTAAATGTCTGGTTCTCGATGAAGCCGTCATCGTAACTTTTGTCTGGGATGGAGATTAACTAACTAATGTATGAAATGATCCGATGTTCAGGAAGAATGGAAATTAATTAATCTTGGTATTAGTATCACCCAGACTGGATATCGATCGAAAATTTTGCGAATATTGAGTGAAATGCCTATTATCAAACATTAACTCAAATCTACGCCTGTTACCAAATTAATAATGCAACGTTATATATGAAGTGCTGTCATGTCGTGCTTTGCCTCTGGTGATCCCGTAACTTAATGCTCCCCGTTCTTTGGATTCAACGTTAAAGCTCTCGAAAACTTTGAATAAACAACCTTAATGTTTTAATGAAACGTCAAAATGTTATTCAATCGACCAAATTATAAGGAAAATAAAAACAAAATTGTGTTTGAAGTGTCGTGCGGTCGTCGTAGCTCAGTGGTAGAGCACCGTTATTCCGGGTTCGATTCCCGGTTCAGTCTTTCGTTATTCAATCCCGAGGCACTGCTGAAAATGTACCCGTCCATAAAATACTCTTTCAAGGAAATTAAGAGGGATACAGAATCAGAAACAGAAAATCATAAGGCTGCTGAACAATTCTTTTGTGCTCTTTTTTTTGATAAAAAATAGGTTGGTGCCATCTTGGTAACTACTTCGAAACGGCGCAGAGAACTCAATAAACAAAATATCACGTTATTTTATAAAGGTTAGCAGGTTCAAGTTTCGAGAATAACTCAAAAAACGTTACTTTATTTGTTACGGAGCGTTACGCGTATATCGCCTATCGCGGCAAAAAAGCGAGCTTTTTCTAACGCGCAAGGTGTGTATATCGTATACACTGATTTGATTTGATACACCTACAGCCTAGAAAAAAATGTGCTGTTAATAAATGCACGCGCGTTTATTGTTTTAAACTGCATTTTCCTACGCCCCGGGCTTATCGCGCCGAACAAAGCCTACCATGCGATCGGCCAAACGCTTGGAAACTTGAGTTAGTTGTGGAACGAAGCTTTCGGAACCAGTCTTTCGGAAATTAGTTTAAAAAAGGGCGAAGGGTCTAGTCGAAAAAAGGGCGAAAGATATTGAGTGTCGTACAGCAGTCCTATATTTCCGGGTGTTCGATTATCGGCGCATGATTTCGTTTATTCCATCTAAAATGTGCTCCTCTTTTAACGGCAAGCAATGATTTTGATTTTTTTAATCACTGTAGCAGTAAAGAAGATTCTGTACAACTCGTTTGCTTTTTCAATTTTTCAATCAGTTGCTCTGACAATGTCTGAATGATATTTCTAGCAGTACCTCGGGACCGAATAAACGAGAGCCCGAGCCGGGAATCGAACCCGGGATCGCCGAACCGAACCCATTACTCCACCGCCTCAAGCTATGACGAGTCGTACAGCTTTTTGCGCACCCAACTACAGTTGAAGAAAATATCCAACAGAAAATATATGCGTTTACGCGTTTCTACAATATTGTGCTTTAAAAATAATCACAAAAAAATGCATCAGGGCCAGAATTCAGAGGTTGTTGTAAGCCGAAATCTGGCAGTAGCGTAGTTCACATAATTCCCACAAGGTTAGTGGCGCTGCTATTCGTATTCGATTTCTATTACGCATTACAGCACCAATGGTCTTGCGGGGAGTATGTGAACTATCAGATTTTGGATAACAACAATCACTGAATTCTGGCCCACATGCTCGATAGGGGCGTGGCGATACTTCCTCAGAATTTAGTGGCGCTTCTAGCGGCCACAATGATAAACTACCCGTATCTTGAGTGATGGGCTACAGAGTATAAGGGCGCAACGCAGCCGTATTATTTTCAGATTTTTAGCTCAATGTTTCCACTTACATGAGCCAGTAATTCTCACGCCTCTTCCTCACTCACTGCCACCTAGTTGTTGGCAGGTTTTTTTTTCTATCTCTTTGCTTCGGCTGCCTATCGTTTGTCTAAATTGGGAAACCGGGCAAAAGCGACTCTAGCGTTCATGTACGTACGCAGCAACCGTGTACCCGTAAGCTCGTATCAAATCTTCTTCGTTTGCGAGATGAGGCTGGTTATGGAAAGTGGGTGAGGGGGGAGGTGACATTCGCCGGGAGCAAAATGAAACCATTAATGCATTTTCTCGTGCGTGGGGCGCTAGTTTCAACCAAAACGTGGCAGACTCGTAACGGTCGAAGCGCCACTTCGGGGGCAATCGGCGTATCAGTAGAAAGTAAATTAAAAGATGTGATGTAAAACTGAGAGGCTGATCTACAACCATTTTTACGCTACAATAAAATAACACGAGTATTTCTATTATTTGTATTGTCTTTTGTAATAACGAATTGGGTTTCTGAATTTCCTGTCATTCTCTTTTACGCGACAAATATTTATATCTTCTAAATAACAAATAAACTTTTATTTATTTACTAGCGCTTAAGCCTTTCCGAGGACAGGCAGCAATTGAACAGGCAACCTACATTATATGACGACGTCATGAATT
>JAUJYS010006728.1:0-10106 GCA_033995665.1 Melogona broelemanni | reverse complement strand
ACGAAAGCCTGCGCCGGGAATCGAACCCGGGACCGTTGGCTTCGTAGCATGTCCCCATACCCACTGAGCCATCTGTTTGTATAGTCTTGACTAATTTTAAATGCTTATCTGCTGTTGCTGCATGCCAAATTTTTAAACAGTTTTGAATTTGTTTGAAAATTGTTTGCTAAAAGGAAACTGGAACTTTTCCGTTCCTTTAAAAATATTGTTTCAACTCCATGACATCATAACGTTGTGTGTAAAGATAAATAAAGAATCCCACGCATTCTTTATTTTCTTCTCGACATACGGGGACCACATGGAAATCTGAGGGAAGAGATATAAAGGCTTACAGATTTGCAGACACGTCCGATTTCCTTGTCGACTTTCTTTAAAAATTGAAATTAAAAATTGAAGGTTATGACAAACGAATCATTTACACAAAAAAGAAAATCCCGTTCCAGTTCCTCAAAAAAAAAAGGAACTAGTTCTCGTTCCAGTTTCTCAAAAATTAAAAGGAACCTTCGCGTTTCTAAGTTCCTCCGAAAAGGAACTAGTTCCTTGGAACGGAATTTTTCCGTTCCTACCCAACATTGGCGTTGTACAATCCGAGAAAGATACAAGCCAGACATGGGTGTATCTTTTAATGCGTAGAATAATTTATAACTGGATTAAGAAGCACACTCGATGAGTGATCCGGTGTGTACAGTACGCCGATCATTAATTCGTTTCGAAAACTGCACGATTTCGCCGGTGGCAGCGTTGCCGGTGCCTGTTGACGAAAACACCAAATCATACAACGTTCGATGTTGCTACCCGCCGTTCTCAGTTCGTTTACATATGCGCAGGTATTTCTGGGATACCTCATTTCCATTCGGAATTTCGAAGTTCATCGAAGGATTAAGCCATTTTATTACCTAGTCCGGAGATTGACGCCTGCCTGCGATAGTCAAATTCCCATTCACGGCTAGGAAAACTTCATTGAACTATCGATTGCACAAAGAACTTTCTGCGTTCCTATCGTCGACAATTTAATACAGTGTGAAACAGCAACATCTAGTTTTAGGATTTTTTTTTGTAGTGTTTTAATCGTATCTTCTTCGAATGCTGTCTATCTTAAAGCATCCTCGGTATACTTAAAAAAATTAAGACAATTTATTCACTCTTGATGTCTTAATTTTAACGTAAATACGTTCATAAAATCGCTTTAATAGGGGGTCAAAATAAAAAAGTTGGTGAGACGGTAGTTTCATCATCTTTCCCACCAACTCACCCTCTTCTTTTATCATTCATTTACACGATGTTGGGTTTTTATACTCGACTTACTTTCGCCTCAAATGACACACAATAACATCACAACGCCATCTTCCCTTCTTTCCGTGTGACGACGCCATCTACCGCCAATGTCTTACAGAACCTCGTCTCGAAAACAATTCAAAAAGGCGGATGGCCGCCTATTTCGTTTTTTTCACAATCATTTCTTTCAGGTAAACATTTCGATGATTTTATGCAATCGGTTGACTTTTATTTGATACGGAAACGTATTCACGGTAGATCACGTTTGTCGCTCTGCAGACAAACACCCCCCTTTTTTAAATCAACCAAGGATACCTTAAGGTAATTCATTTGACAAAAGTCAAGTATAGGAATGCTGGTGCTGGTGCACAGGCATTGGCCTGTGCCCAGTGTATAGCGTGGAAAGCTGACGTCATGCTTGTCAGTCTGCGGGGTTTTGTATTAGGCGTGACGTAGTGCCGGAATGGTAAACGCCCACCTACTCGATGAACATCGAAACTATCCTTATGAAAACTGGCATGAGTGTCTGTTTCTCAGTTGCCTGGGTTTGCAGGTGGCCATCAGCGTTGAGGCAGAGTGCTCGCTTACTGGTTGGCCTCCATTTTTGTCCGCGCGAAAAATAAAAACCAGTTTTGGGAAAATGAGCACACACCAAAATGGCGTACCTGTTGGCGGATTTAAATACGCGCTGAAATTCGCTGCTCGGTTCGAGTGCGGGAGCGCAGTTTGTGGGTGTTTCTCGTGTTACTGACGACTGACGAGAAATAATTCACGTCGTAAAGTAATTTTCGTCGGTTTTTGTTTAGCCGGGGATCGACACACATAACACCTATGGTAGACCGTGCCACGTTACACTATGGTGATATGTTGCCCTGTGGTCTGTGTCAGGCTTACGAGTAAATATGACGACTGTCTCGTTGTGTTGTAGCGTTGACATTCTTGCGTTAAGTTTGTTTACGCTCTGAACTGACTTTTATCGTGATCGTGACTTATCAACTAAACAAAAAGGAAATACGTTTTTTTTTTTTGCAAAGTTAGAAATTTCAGTTAAAGCACCTGTACATCGTTAACTGAGTATCTGGGCTCTATGGTCTAAGAAAAATAGAAATTACTTTTTCTAATATATTTATCTGTTGGATCCAGATTAGGAAATTTCTGAATTTAATTAAATTTGGCGTATCCTTGTTTGAAGATTAGTTTCTACGTTATCGATTACAATTACCATTATAATGTTACAGGCGTTCAATAAGTATCTGGAATGATTTAAAAAAAAATAAAAAATAACTGCTAGATGATTTCAACGAAATTCGTTACAAAAATACTATCAACTCTTACTCGGAAAAAAATCAATTCCTGGGGATGAATTTTTCCTAGCATTTTGGATGAGCGCGTAGACCCCTCTCGAGAAGTGCGGTTTGCTGTGTTGTTTTTTTGTGTTTTGCACCCCAAAACGCAACTGATATCACGTTTCTTTGGAATCATCCTCTAATATACGTATCATTCAATTTGTTTTAAATCAAAAGGACCATTCGATATCCAAGATGGCGCCTAATAGCAAACTTTGCGAAACTTTGCAATCAAACTTTGCGAAAATAAATAGTGGGTGTACATTTGGTTTAAAAACAAACCAACCGGTTAAATATACCGGTACCATATTTTATATCTCAGAACAACGTCGATTATTTCTGTGAAGCGCGAATACGATTAACGCGAATTTATGATTCGCCTGTACAAAAGTTATCATATCAAAGATGGCGATTGAGTCCCACCATTTATGCACAAGATGGCGCCATGGCGGAAAATGGCTCATTCGATGTCTTATGTTGTCATCTCCAGTGCCGCTTTTGCTGCAAGGATGGCCGTGGGTTGTATAGTTGCTGACGACATGGCCAATACTTTTATTTTTTTATAAATTAGTCACCCGCTGATGGTTCTGGCGAAGCTAAGCACTTTTTGACTTACGCGAGCGTCCTGGACATCCGAAATAGGCTAGCTTTGGCTATGGTTAAAACGTAAAACAAACGAGTGGCCTCATAACAGTATTGCACAACGTCGGCTCAATTACGCGATTATTTCGTAATTCTATCCTGTTCGGCATTAGTGAGCCGGCATTCGGCACATTACTGGTTTTTTCGAGAAGTTATGTAAGGCTGGGAAACTCGCCTGTGTGTGGATTTGCAATATTTTATTGTGGTTGAATCTACCAACGATTAGGTCGCCACCGGTGTTGGGTTCGATCCTTTAAAAAAAAAACAGGTTCAAGTTCCCGTTCTTCCGATGAAAAAAAGGAACCAGTTCCCGTTTCAGTTTCTACAGAAATTAAAAGGAACTTTGGCGTTCCTAGTTCCTTTTCAAAACGAACCTAGAACTTTTCCGTTCCTTCGCTTAAAAAAATATAAAAAAAAGAGTGGTGTGATGTTCAAAAAAATTGTGATTGCGTTCATGATGACGCCAAAAGTACATTTGCGGGAACTAGGAAAAAGAACCAGAAAAAAATGAATCAGTTCCTAGGAACGGAACTTTTCCGTTCTGCTCTTATCCAACTCTGCTATTGGGTGCAGTTATCTTAAAACGTGAAAGAAAAACCACCTGATCAGTAATCGTGCTCAATTTAATTTACGTTTTGTACACGCTTTCGCCGGCGGCGGCGCTGACGGCGTTTTACGCTGTTTTTGATCGAAATTTAACTGCCAAGTATCAAGTTATATGATTTGTTGATCTTTGGATATTTCCAATTGTTTGATCACCTTAATTGCTGAAGCCTCCTTACAATCTTGCTCAGTGGTCATTTTCAGCCGATTTCTGATGAGATTTTATCAACTCAGTTAATCAATTTGTAAATCCGGTTCTATAGTTTTGTTTGCAATGTCTCTAATTCCTTGAGAACAAATACTCCAATGCATTTGATCAGACGCAAGTAAAAAGACGAAAAAAATATAAATGTAAATCGATGTATGATAATCTTTTCAAATTTGATTTTTGACTGTTGAATATGCTTTAATCAAACGTTTCCTCTGCAGCATTGTCCGAATTCTACTCAGAATCTCATACAGCATTATGCACTATCAAATATTTGTTATTTTTAGTTTTCTTTATGTTTTTCATTAGAGTGGCTGTGACATTGTCCAGAATTGTGGTCAAATCGAATAGGCCATACCAACTGAAATTATGAAACGCAATAACTGACAACGGCACTTGTAAACCTATATTGCAATGGCCTAGGGGGAAGTAAGGAACACAAAACCCTGGAGTGCCTCGCCCTTCGTAATCAAGTACATGTTTAGGAAATATTTCGGCGGTACGTTTTTGTTAATACATCAAGGCATGTACAGTAATATGAGGACCTATTGTGTCAAAATAATTGGCCACCAAAGGAACGCGCAAAATTGTAAAACTTTATGTTGCACGGGGTTCTATTGCGTATTTCGAAATGAAGCGGTAAATAACCCGCACCTCAACCGTGTGCGACACGATGTCAAATTGGGTCATGGGCCTATTGTGGAACGCAACTTGTTGAGATTCGACCCAAACACAGCATTAAGCATTTGCTGCCTTAAAAAAATTCCCACAAATGTCGAACTGTATTTTTCTCAATTATCAATTCAAACTCAAATAATAGTAAATTATCCTAATTTAAAAAGTCTATTAATTGTATGAAAAAAGACAGTTCGTCCAATCTGTTTTGTCATTCGATTTAGCACTATTCAGGGAAATTTTGATTTGCCGTTTTAGAGGAATATAAGTTTTAGATAATTCCTGTTATCATATTATTCAACTTTTGTTTAATTGTCCAAAAATATGTCAAAAATTGAATAGTTAAAATTTTTAGAAATTCCTCTGAGTCATCACAAATTCAACTATTATTTAATTTGCGAACAAGAACTCTAGTAAATTATAGCATATGTTTATTTCGTTTTTATGTCTGGATGATTCCTCGTTTCCGCATATCTGACGTCTTAAAGTTGCCGTATCGTCTCCTATATGGTCTAGGTTACAACTTTTCTCGTACTCTTATTTAACGTCCAAAAAGTGAGACTTAGCTTATTCGACAGAATACTGAAAAATGATAGCTTAAAATGCTTATTTGTCTCTTTTATCTAAATAAAACGGTAAAAGGCAGCGCATTAACTTTAAAAAATTTTGTTTTTTCTGGTGATATAAAACAATTCTGCAAAATTGATTTTTATCTTGTTTTACCCGGTGCTGTTCTGATGGTGTTGGTCCTGAACATCCATAATTTTATTCCGTCATCGACTCTCCCAAAAACGAAGATTCCAGTGCCACTGGTTTAACTGAATATTCGTAACAGTAGATTCCGTAGAGCCGAATAAATCTTGGCACACGCACAACGGGGTCGCTGAACCATTTTGTGTACACACAATTAACTCCTACAGTACCTGCTCGTACAGACCGTCATTCCCGCGCAAAATGTACACGTATGCTCGATTATCGGCCGAGTGTTAATCTCCTCTAGCCCGAGCACAATTGGTTATTAATTTTTCTGTCGCCAACCTATTCGCTAAGGTTTATGGCGTGGTCCATGGCTGGGTAGCAATTATAAATTGTAGTCTCTTTAGCAGTACACTTTGGCTGATTAGTGAAATGTGGCATTAATGATTGATTAGATGTTCGGCCAAAGAAATAAAGTGATTCATTTAATTTCTCGCTAAAATTAAGATTTAAGCCAACAAAATATCGATATACAAAATTTAAATACCCAACCGACCACAAGCATGGGCCTTAACATCGATTATGCCAGCTCGGTGCGCACCGATGATAAAAGACGTTGGGTTGGCTAGACCCCACATGAAACGTAAAATTAGCGTAGAAAACATCGATACTTCCAAGACCAGAAATCAAACTCAGACGCAACGTCATCTCAATGATGCGTGTTACGCGTCCGCAATTACTCATTTCCATTTCCGACACCAGAGTTCGCATCATTTTGCGTTCATGTCAAGCTTTATCGCGCGCTCGCGTGTCCGCCATCAATTACGGACTATTTAATCTGCGTGTCGCGCTGGCCAACCAACCAATCTCTCCTGATTGAAATCATGGATAGTGGCGACGACCATTCCAGATGTGGCGGGGCAATAACCACCAACTCAATGGAGACAGTCCTGATGTTTGCGGAAGGTCTCTGACTCTCTCGACTAATAGGCGGCGGCTGCGCTTGGCCGACCAATTTGTACTGTGGCGATCCACTATTGAGCTAATTATGGCATCAATCACGCACCTAGTGGCGGATGGAGATAAATAATGGGACGTTGATTTGGTCAACAGGAGTTTCGCTCCGTATTGAATTTATTGTTCTTTGGTTGCGGTGTATGTGGTGCCACATTGTGTTGATTGCTGAGTTTCAGTTGTCGAGGTTGGTGGAGCGTTTAAGAGGAAAGGGTATGCATTTTGGATCTGTCGTGAGGAGGTATCGGTAGTCTAGTGTCAACGTTCTCGCCTTCTATTTACGTGATCGCGTTTCGATCCCAGCCGATACCTCCCAAATTTTTCGGGCGAGAAAAATTCGTACCCTTCTTCGGAATGGAAGAAAAGCCGCGAAACCCGTGCCTGTACGTTGTCAGGTACACGTTAGAGATCCCTACCTAGGTCAGATGCTTAGACTAAGCCAAATTGCCAGGTCGCTTCCTGGCGGCTAGTATGTGTCCCATCGTGAACGGTCTGCCGAAAAGGAAAAAGAAAGGATCTCTCGTGTAGAAAGAAAATCTTGAATATTAATCGATTCAGTTCCCCGTTGGATGAAACTAAAAATTATTGGGCGGGGGATGGTTTGCGGTACAACGATCTGGGGTTCGAGGAGGTTTTCATCTGGGGTTCGATCTGAGGCTCGATCTGGGGCTCTGACTATTTGCTATTCGATCCCGAAATTCTGGTAAAAATGCGACCCGTTGCCTTTTTAAGAAATATTTTTTTTTTACCAATGATCTGATGCATCATCAATTAAAAACGGCAATGACCGATCGAATTAATTGTTTAAACGTTTAGAGGAATTTTTATTATTTTATTTGGGTAACATTACCTGTAACGCCCCGTTATAATGAAGCCGAATATAAAGTTAAAAATTGCCACCCAAGAAGTTGATTTTAAAAATGCGTTATTCGCAGGTACTTCTAATGGTAACGTGAGCCAAGATGTCGTTGTTCTGTTTGATTTAACATCGCTCCCTTTTTCAGTTTATGCGGCTAGACAGTGGTCCAAGTCCAAATAGAGAAGGTGGTTGAGATTTTGGTCTTCCAGCTCAGGATTCCATAACGGTGAACTTTGGGTTCTCTGTTTAGTATTCAAAACGTCCCTCCCTAGTGTCCCAGCACGCAGAACTAATTCCAATGCGCACTTCCTGGTTTTAAGTCAGCGTCGAGAGATCCCGAAGCTGGAAAACACAGGCGCAAGTCAATATTTGAAGGAACCTGATACAGAGAAGGTAAAATAGAGGTTCCTTGTGGTGTAGTGTTAGCGCGACGGATTACTGCTGCGTCCGTGATTGCAGGTTCAATTCCCGACCGAGACCTCCGGAATTTAAACGCGCTCCTTCCTTCAGAACGGAATAAAAACCGTGGGACTGCCTGTATCACCTGTGCATTGCCAGGTGCATGTTGACATCTCTAACTAGGTCAGAAACCTAAGCTATTAACTGCACGAGCTTAACCCTTTAAGCGCCACAATTTTAGCTGAATGTGTACTTACAACGCCACGCTTTTATTTAAAAAAAATTATTTTGGTTATTCTCTATTTTGATATTAGAATATATATTTGTGGAATCAATTTTTGAATTTTTTTAGCCGAATCAAGTTTTTAATTTTAAAAATTGAACTTTCTATTTTTTTTTAAATTTCAGTTATTCACCAATTCGATTTCAGAACACATGTTTGCGCAAACAATTTTTAATTAAACATTGCAATGTATATTGCATGTATATCAGTCAAATCACACTTGCTTGGCACATTTACGATAATGAACAAGGGATGCAGATGCAAATGTCCCATTACGTGATAGTCCCGACAAGGACGTTTGAAGGGAGAAAAAATTCAAAATTCCAATTCTGCTCTTCCAAAGCCAATACGAAGGATCCAAATTGTTTCATTCCTGTAATAATTTCATCATCTACGCTTTTGTGATCCGCGTGACATCTCGTGTTGAGATGCCCACGTATTTGTACTGTGACCTCGGCATTAATTGATATTTTTTTCTTGATGAGTTCCCGCGTCGGCCACCTTTATACGTGGTGCTGGCTGCTATTTACTGTTTTTATGGTTGTGTGTGTGGCGATGAGGGGAACTCGTGCCATCACAGTTTGTTGTTGTTCGTACAGTCTCCCCCCCCTTTCCTCTCCGCGTGTTACGTTATTATTATTTTTGGGTTTACCAGGTTCGCTGAACCCGAATTTCGCACAGACACGAACGCGCAGAAAATATTCATGCGTGTGTGTGTACGCTCCCACATCGCCTGGTCGCGTTGAGGAACTGACGGTGCCCCTCGAAAAATACCTGATTGTGTGTGTATAGTGGGATTTTATGTTCGGCGCCGCGTTCGAAACGCCCACGTAGTTCCCATATTCGGTGGAGATGCCATTATTTTGCATTTGAAGTCCATGGCTACAAAGATGATTTCTTCATATATTTTGACTTTTCATTTTGGAGTTCGTTTTTTAATATTTTTTTAACCCATTGTTTTTAAATGGGAGTGTGTGTATGAATTGGATATTTTTTGATTGTTTTTAAGCTTTTTGGAAATTATTTGTAAAATTTCTTGCTATTTTAAATTTTTTTAAATTATCTTTTTCGTTTCTACTATTTTTTAATCATCTTTTTTGTTTCGAATTGTCCTTAAACTTTGAGAAATCATTGAATAAATAAGAAAATATAGTTTTCTTCAGTTCTGCAGACACAAATTCATAATAATTATGCCATTTTGTTCAGAAATAATTGTTTTAAAAATTAAATAATAATAATAAATCGATAGCATTAATTACATTCAGCGCATATTGCATATTGTAACTTTTTTCCTATATTCTCGGTTCTAAAAATGTGTAGCAACAAATCTCTGTTGATAAAAAATTATGGCGGAAGCAATAACATTTTAGTAATCAGTTTAATTAACGAATTATTGGTGGAACATCTCTCTAATGGTGGTGACCGCTGCGGGCCTTAGTTCATACATTCGTCACTAGATGGTGGCTATCCGTGCCACTCTTGGCGCGGTGGCCATTTGGAGGGGAAAACGATTTTCCGGTGGTTCCATCGCCGTGTCCAACCACGTACGCCCGACTGACTTGACCAAGAAAGCGGCCCATGCGTGCGGGCCACAATTAGGCAGACACTCTCTTCCCAGGGGCGGATGTCTGTCATGTGGGAAATGGGATGTAACCTTCATGGTCCATGCCGCAGACTTGCTAATCTGCATCTTGTGTGTGACGGTGTCACTCAGAAACTGTCAGACGCTAGACTTCTTCATCTTTAGTTTACAACTGCAAATACGAATAATATAATTAGTTTATCATCTCCAATGTTTACAGTTAAATTGTATGTCCCATTTTTGACATAGAACTCTTCTATGTTCTTTGTTTCAATGCAGCCCCCCAAATAGGCTATACTATTTCGGAAAGGGCCAATTTCCCGATGTTCGTGCCCATTGAAGTATCCCGATGTTCGTGCCCATTGAAGTATCCCGATGTTTGTGTCCATTGTTAAGTGCCCATTGTAACGTTTTCATACGCTTTGCAAATAAAAAGTTGCTGCCGACGGGATTAGAACCCACGAACAAGTCCACGAAAGATTACAAAGCGCGCATGCTATCCACTCGTCCAACCTGCCAGTTAA
>JAUJYS010006727.1:0-10106 GCA_033995665.1 Melogona broelemanni | reverse complement strand
TCACTTAAAAAAAAAAAAAAAAAAAAAAAAAACTGTTTATTCGAAGACAAGTGTTTTGTTAGAAAAACCTCAAATCACAGTGTAAATAAAGAGTAAGTGCCAGACTGGAAAGGTTATTGATAAATTCGTCCCCCACACCGAAGATGCTATCACCCACAACCCGGCAATGACAGGACACCAATGACAGGCCATCAGATTGCTGGTGGTAGGTCCTCTTGGTGGATGTTTTGCGCGTGTCTCAGGAGTTTTACTGGTGCACAGATTCACTAACAGTTCAATACCCTTTCGAATGTTCAAACCAAAATAAAGTATCTTCATCTTACGAATGGAAAATGTCCTGCAACTTAAGCTAGAGTTACATTTCTTCACTGTTATTGATTGACAACCGGCGCTGACATTGTACAACCAAAATGCAAAGACGTAATAAAGGTTTGCAGGGCACTTTGGGTTGTCCAAGGCAAACGCCTTCACCATTTAGGTCTTCTGGTTTGTTTTTGTTGCGCCTGACCTTGTTTGTACTTGACAGTTATTTCGTTCCTACTCGAGGCTTTTTTTTTAATAATTAACCTAAATCGCATTCTCTTATGACGTGATTTTTGTGGTTGCTCGTATCCACGCCCTTAGCTATGCGGTGAATGGCGCTGGTGGCGTAGGCGGAGACTGTAAGTGATGTGGCAATCAGACAGGACCATCTCGGTGGAACCATCGCTGCTATTGTTTGTGTAGTCGCGCGCGAATAGAACTGAATCGCAACCGTGTTTCCATTAGAGTGGTTCTCGTCAGAAAAATGAAAGTCGATGGCTAAACGTTTGAGTTGTACGTTCGTAGTCTGAAAACTATTTCCGTCTGGCAAAAAAGTTTTTGTTTTTAATTTCGATGTTTAACGTTTGGAGGCACGATGTCGAAAATAGTCGATAAGCTGGATCAATCGATTATATGATAGGTAGGTAGTTTTTGCGGCGCATAGTTTTTAATACCCTTACAAATGATCTACCCAAAAATATCATTATCTTAGGTCAAAGGAAATCCAGTCATTTTCCGAAAATTGAATTTAAAATTTTCAGCTTCGAATTGAAAAAGTGACGAAATACGGAAAATAAACAATATAATAACAATCAATAATTCTGATTTATAATTGTAATGAAAATTATTTTTGATTGTTATCATTTTATAATTTTTGCATTTAGATGTAAATTGCTGCTCATACGTTTGGACTGACTTACGAACAAATTATCTATAGGTAATGTTTTGAATTTTCCAGGCAGTCAAATGCTGTATAAAAATTGTGTTGCGAGTTGAGTAGGAGCCGTCGGAATCCTTCCTTCTGAATTCCCTCAGCTAATGTTATTACGTTCACATAGAATAATGGTGCATTAAAATAATTGTGGTTATAATTTGTTCCAATTATTTGCGTGCAACCCTGTAATAAAATATGTTATATTTTGCACAATCCCTGTCGAGCGAAATTGTGCTTAATCATTCAAAGAACATGAATGAATAATTGTATTTAACTTTTATTCATGTCATCCGGCGCATGACATGGTTAATGTGAAGGGATTATACTGTACAGTAGATATCACGTCATGACGTCATCTCTACGTTGGGGGCTTTTTGGGGAATACCAGTAAATTATAAAAAATACAACACCCTACATTGTGGATGCGCAGATAGCGTGTCTTGTCCAGGAACACTGTTGTAGCATTCATATATGCATCATGTGCGACTGAAATAAATATAGGTCAGCCCTATTTTACTGTCTACTGGAAGTCGTTTTTTTTTTTTGCATTAAGCAATTTAGTCTCTTGTGAGTAACTCGTTTGTCTCAGCTGGACTTGACCTTGCAAGCCCATATCGAATGCTCGTAGTTTGGAACTCACTTCCACTTCGCAGGTTACCTGTAGTATGCAAAGTGACATAGACGATGATAAACCGATAAATTTGTTCACGTGGACTTCAGACTTTTTGCGGAAATACAAGCGCAAAATTGTGAACCTATAAATATAATTTTAGGGCTTTTTTTAAAGAGGAATTCTGTTAAGAACTTTATCTGTTCAGATAACCAACTTTGATACGAAAATTATGGCTACAAGCGTCTCAGAACATTTTTTGATTTATTAGAAAAATCAATCGTTCATCTGCGCTACAAATAAGTAAGAATCGGTTGATTTGTTTTCGCCATGTGATTCGAGTACTTTTTATGCTCGTTTCGCCCAAACTTTTTCCAAGGACATGGCAAAATAAAGTGCTACATTAGAGTGGTCGATACGTGCTCGTGCTATTACTGCAAATTTAAACAAGATTCAAACCTGGAAAACCCTATGATGGTGCCAGGCAAAGCACAAATACGCCAAACGTCGAACTCTTTCAAAGTTTAGTTTACACCGTATAATCTTCTCCCCTTTATATTGACGGGATATATTTTAAATTACCTCACGTTTTTCGGCAAACAACCATATGGACTATGCACACTGAAACAAGCTATCAAAAATTGATTAAAAAAATAATAATTTCTGTATAATGGACTCAACCTGCTAGATCAGTGTTTCCCAAACTTTTTGGCTCGCAGAGCCCTTTTTATAACCAATTTCAATGGCAGAACCTCTTAGAGGCAACCAATTATAACGGCGGAGCCCCATTTTATACAAGTTAATGACGTTTAATTATTTTATTTCCAGGAGTGACCGCGGAGCCCCTACCTGCGGAGCCCCTGCCTGAGGGGCCCCTGCCTGCGGTGCCCTTAGCGCTGGACAGTTTGGGAAAAGCAGGTGCTAGATAATTGGGTAATTGTGTAATGTGAATTTGAAATTTTATAAATATGAAATATAATAGTTTAGGAAATGCAAACTGTATAAGAAACATGAAAAATATTAACTTTAATTTATTTTGCTTTAATTAAGACAACCAAAACCTGGGTTTACACCTGGGCTTCACACCTGGGCTTTACACCTGGCTTTCATAGGAAGATCTGTATACATTTTCCCCACAACGCACCCTGTACATAAACCCTCCATGGTCGACGCGTGCAAAATGGACTCGACCACCGCGTTGCCGAGACGCGCGAGAGCTCGCGCCAAAACGCCGCAGTATGCTGCATCAGCTGATCGGAGAGAACACGAACGGCGTGCGCGCGCGGAACTTGTGTGGAACACACACACACGCCACCTCTCTCCTCACCACCACCACCACCACCATTCTCATTTTCTCCCGGCTCTCGGTGGTTGCAAAGACGGCGTCGCTCAGGTGAACCGTCGCTACCCGAACAAACGCCGCTTCGTCTAACATCGTCCTATATTTATATAAAAGTTCGGACAGCAAACACACCCCGATTTCACCCTTGTGCGCGACCAAGCAGCTCCCGTGTACCGAACCACATAATCTTAGAACGATTTTTTCAACGCTCGCTCTCACAAAACCATTGCCACCGTAGCAGCATTCAGTCGTTCGCTGTTGACGAAGAAAGTGCCGCTTTTTAATTTCGGTCAAAAATCGGACGTCGACTTAAATATCGTTCTCGCGCCGCTTTTGGACCGATTATAGAGTGCTGGTCGGGAAAGAAAATTTAGATTAGTTAGTTGTCGTAATATCCGAAACGGTAGAAATAATTAGATCGTTCGACGGACGACAAATTTATCGAGTATAACCAACGTAGCTGAATAGATTTATCCCATGTATATAGGATCGACGTACATGTGTATTAATTAAGGTGTCAGTGATTTTAGTCCCTATCCAAATTACGTGTAACTTTGAAGAGTGGGTGCGCGTTTTTGTGTTTCCGTGGAAATAGCCAGTCATAGCTTTTATTTTATTTGGCGACAGGTGTACCAGTCAGGTGTGCAAGGTTTAGGTATCGTCTGTTCATCGTGAGACGACATTTTTGTTTTTTTAATCCGGTGTGTCTCTTCGACAAATCAAAATTTGGAAAGTCACCACCCATGATACACGCGCTGTGTTGCGGGCCATGGGAGTACCAAGGTGACCGGCTTATCGTCACCCAGAGCAGCGGCCAAATCGCGTCGGACATTCGCGGTGTTGACGAACGACGACGGAAACGGTGACCAGCGCTGAAAGTTATCCAGCCCACTGCCGGTAAGTAGACCCCGTCACCACGACTATTTTTTTAGTACTATTTCATTTATTTATATATTAATTTTTTATGGTGTACATGATTTTCATGGACATTACGTTGTGCGTGGGGAAAATTATAGTTTTGCATTGCCATCAACCTGTCCTTTGTAAAGGAAAATAAGCGATAGCTAAGGCTCTAAGCTTTCGGAATAAAATTTACTTTAGTCGAGATCTCGTTTCTACAGTAGTGTAACCTCCGGTGGCTCTCGAATGTCACAGGCGTTCCACTGTTGTGTAGGCGGGGTTCACCTTTTTTTTTGTTGCTCAGATTCACTCACTGTAGTAGACTACAGGAGACTTTGTACCCCTTTTAGGGCTTAAGCCTTTTAGGGAGGGGCACATTCGCGCCTTCTTCTATCCCCGTACGTTTCTGTTTGGCCCAACAGTGGAGTTTGTAAAAAATGCGCAATAACGTTTTTTAAAAGATTAAGCGGGAATTCGATGTCACTGTTGCCCGACTCTGAAAACTCCTCGGCAAATATCCAACAAAATTGCGCTTGTCGCAGTAGTTGGTAAATGCATAATTGTTGGTGGGTTAAGCAAGCGGTTTGGGAAATTGAAAAGCTTGTTCATTTTAATAAGCTAATTATTCTGAAACGATGTTCATAACGCTGCGTAATAGGCCTAGTTAGCTTGCTCACATTCACCGCAAATTACTTTGCATTTCTAATTCTAATTAATTCGCGTAATCTCTAAATTCGGACTAGTTAGTTCCTCCTCAAAGTTGATTGCCAGACTAGATTAAATTCGATGTATCTAAATTCTTCTGAAGGCTATAGGTATGTCACGACGAATGTGACAACTTCCTTAAAATTTAATTAAACGAATAGGAACATGCTGAGATGATTGTCGATTGAAGACGAAAGAAACTTTTCAATTTTTAATGTTTGTTTAAATGTCTGATAGTAGGACAATAGGATCCATCAGATACAGCATGTACCAGCATTTAATATTCAGAGAAAGTAGTTCCTATACGATGTATGACGTGTACATGTATCCCCAAGGTTGTGACAACGCTGATGCGCAGGCTAGACTGAATTTAATTTATTCAAATTAGTGTAGCCTGTAGGTTACGATATGTCACAGTGAGCGCGAAACTTCCTTAAAAATTAAATTAAAAGTGCGGTAGCACACAGAGAGGAATGTCGATTAAGGAAGAAATCGACCATAAAAATAATTAATGTCTAATAGTTGGACAATAAAATTCACCAGTCAGAGTATGATTGCCTTAAAAATGTAGGGAAAGTGGTCCACGTACTCTTTTACGTAATATCCGAGGTTGGCAAACAATTGGATAGTGATTCTTCTGATTGCTAAAAAAATTGAGTTGTATTGTAAAAAATAAAATTATTCGTGATCATGAATATATTATTCTTGACTATTGAAATGGGATGTAGCAAAAATAGACAACTTCTATTGACACAAGTCGGCGACTAAATAAATAAAAATTACTCGCATTCGGGACGGGTCTTGGCATTTATATGACAACACTGCTGGTTGAATGAAATAAAAAGACAACCGATGTTATTCGGGCAATCTGAATTCGGACATTTGGCAGTAGTTAACGGTACTCGTGCTTCCATCTTCCATTCGAATGCATGCATCCAACAAAACGATAGAGGAAATCGCTGGAAATTGGGCGTTTTGCCAACCACAGATATTTCATCTGTCATTGCGCGATGGAGAGAGGAGGGGAGGAATGTGAGATTTTCTTGACGATTTCGAAACGTTTTGCTTTCAATCAACTCGATTTCGAAACAACGCGAATCTAATAAATTTCAAAGTGATAGTGGCAGTGGTGGGGGAGGTATTTTGCACGCTTAAACAGTTTGTTATTTGCTATCTGTCAGGCTGATTAGCTCGGCGAAAATCATTGCGGGTAACCTACCCTTTCCATAGTAATATTCAAAATACAGTATTTTAATAATTGGGTTGGGTCGAAACCCCGAAATGAATAGTTTCTCAAGCGTGAAATTTCTTATCTCTGAAAACCTGTAAAATGTTATTCGATTACTTCGGCCTATCCGAAGAGCTACACAAAATGCATACAGTAGATTAATTATTTTAAGTTATGATATTCGTGTAAATTAGTTATCAATTAAATACGCTATTAAATCGTTAGTTTAAATTTGAAAGTATCAACAATAATATGGACGTGTAACTCAAACTAGTAAATAAATTAATGTGATAATAGGAATGAAGTAAATTAATGATAATAAGTTACTTTGAGTATGATTGAGAATTTGTCCTTCTCATTCATGACGTGGTCACAAGAATAAGGAAAAGGCTGACGAGATTAATTGAGTAGATTAATACGAACAATCAACGATGCAATTAGCCGATGCAGAAATCAATCCTTTGAAAAGTATTGAATCTATGAAAGTATTGAATTTGGTTCATATTCCTAGGATAGAACACTTGGAACGGGTTCCTTCCTTTTTTTAGGACTTTGAACGGTGGTTTCTTTTTTTTTTTTTTGTGTGAACTACATTTAAAAAATATATATATCACTGTAGTGCTAATCACGACAGGATTTATACCCCTCGTGTCGCTATGGCGATATGTCAGGGATATGTCAGGGAAGGGAAGAGAAGGGGAATGGCAGCTGGTAAATATAGCCAGGCTGCTTTCACCCCTAAGCTCTGTAATGTCTCTGGACAATTTAAATAATTAATATTTAAATATTAAATGCACTGTGTACACTGTGCACTGTGCACACCTCATGCACTGTGCACACCTCAGATCAATTAAATTGTTTGAAAAAAATGAGTACGTTCTCAATCATAACTCACACGATAACTACGAATGTTGGGATAAATGGAATTTTAGATACTTCCATCTGTTCAGATCGTGAATTTTTGTTTTTATTTTTACTTTGTAATAGAATGAATGAAAAAGGAACGCAAAAGTTCGAGGTTTATTTTGAAAAGGAACTAAGAACGGCAAGATTTCTTTAATTTTTGTAGAAAACTGGAACTGGTAAGGGCTCTCTTTTAAAAAGAACGAATCCAACACTTTTTTCTCTTCTCGAATTGATTACCAATAACATTGTTCCAAGATTAACATTTCTTTGAACTCCCCCGTCTAGTCTACAGTATATACGCACGTTACGCGCGCGACATAAATAATCGATATACGCCGCCCCTTGTGAAGTGTCTCACTTTTGTCATCAAAAACTCGCAGTGCGTGCCCATATAAAATATACAGCGTGCGCGGTTTAATAATCGTTCCCCTTTTCACGAATACTGTCTCCGGTCACGTGAAAATCAATCGATAGTTGAAGCGAAGCCCCGCACGATATATGGTCCAGGTTGTTTGCATCAAAATCGATATCGTGGCAATAGAACATTAGCTACCTAAGTCGCTACCTGCAGTGTTCGCATGCTGAGTCTGGAGATGAACCTAGTGCACACAAAGCGTTAACATGGTAGACTTGATATTGTGGGCTGTATACCGGATCATCCATTCGCATGCACCATGGGTGTATGATCACCGTATAACGCTAACGATTTTACTGCATCGTCTTTTCTCAAATTTGATTGTGCTAATGAACGATCTCATGTTTATGCATGTGCACACGTACGTATGAATGGTGGAGAAATTGGTTTTCTGAAAAACTCTTTATACATGTATTTTGAAAAAGTTAATGTTTACTGCCGGCTAAGGAATGGTGAAAATGCCAATGACAGGTTGTGTCTGCATTTATTATCGAAGCAGTAAGTACTGATGGGCCCTAAAATTTGACGATAATTTTAGCGAATTTTTCAGTCATGATTTTTTTAGCTTTCGCTATGCTGTATCTTCCTTTAAAGGGGTGGCAACTATTCTTGCATTTTTTCAAGGCTGAGGAAGCATAAGTTTATTATCAATGAAAATCCGAGAATATGATCGAAATAGATTTTCGCCATAATATCCTTTTTCCAAAAGATGAGTACATACACATGTGTATTTTGTGTACACGAGCAGCCGTCTTGTTTCGTGATTGGAATTTATTCGATAAACTTGCCTGGAGTACTATAGCCTGTATAAACATGCTGCGTTTCCATTGAACATGCAAATGTATTGAAGTTCTTGGAAAATGTTAATTTGGCAGTTTTCTTTGTCAACAACTCGTATATACTTCTGTACCTCAACAAAATGTATTTTAAAATACTCTGAGTACATCTCGGTAGTGTGTACACTGCTTTATCACGTTCATGTGGAAGGCATACGGAATATGTCTGATAAAAGCACATTCATGTGCAATAAAAATAGACCAAATTTTCATACCACATTGTCGTATTATGAAATGCATTCCTGAAAACATTATCTGTAGCGCTATAATTATATTCCGTAGTGACTAGAACTATTTAATAATCCGTAGTGAATTGTTGTTAGTGGCACATTTTTGCCACTCCAAATAGATTTAATAAACGAGAGATCGTATCGGGAATTGAACTCGAGACCTTCGTATCAAAAGTCTGACTTTATACCGGCTGGCTACTCTAAGACAAGTCGTACATGCACGCATGATCAAGCACGTTTATGTATTGTTTCGTCAGCGTCAGACAGATGAAACTGCTACAAAGGCTATTACTACGAATCGTCGAATTCGCCTAAAGGGAGGATTATTGGTCAAAGATTACATCAAATCAGTATTTGTTTTTGTTATCAACCTTTATCGATATATTTATTTTTACGAGATTACAAGCTTATTCTGACTAAGCAAGATTGTGTATTTTATATAAGAATTGCGTAATTTTTAGGCAAACAAAATAAAAGGTAAATAATGAAATCTGAGTGTTTGAAAACTAAACGTAAATGTCAGAAGCTCAATTCGTCTGAAACCGTAAAAAAATGTAAATGAATTTTATCATAGAGAATTTCGTCACTGTTTCCTTATTGGTTTTTATTTAGAATTGTGACGTAAGTGAACAAGGAATTTTTTTTTCCGATAAGGCCGGAATCGGATGAATGAATAATAATTCGTTCCTTGTTCTCAAAATTAGTTTCGAAGATCTTCGGGCTAACGACATTCTGTTTTACCTTTCCAACTAATAGTTAAACTGCTCTATCAATTGCCCTTAATCTACAGAAACCTTGAATTTCGCTTGCAGAAATTCGCAATTTGTATGCTGCTCCTCTGCAGCCCAATTATGTAGCCTGGCTCTTAGCGCAGCGACGATTAAAAAAATCCGTCCACAAATTCCACCTGCGACGTTCAACCTGAAACATTTTTTCCCCGGATCACTGTAGAGAATAGCACTACAGGAGGTTATTGTACCCCTCGTGTCGCTATGGCGATGTGTGAATAATTTTACTCCCTGAAATAGAAATGTTGGCGCAACATACCAACATTTTTCGCCTTGTTTTCTATCACTTGCACATGTGACATTTTTAAAAGTGCTGTCTTATAACAGAAAACAGAAGAAAACGGAGTTGACAGCATGGAAAGTACTTGGGTAGCTTCTTCCCAGGAGTTGAATATTTATGTCAGCTTTTGTTTAATAAAAATTGTCTATATCCTAAATTGCTTTTACCTTGTACGGTCAAATCTGTCGTAATTAGTTCTAGCTGCCAATCGTGAATAGCAAACTTAAACTTGAATGCAAACTATTTTTTATTTTGTTAAAAATTCGCTGCGCATTCGAATATATTACGCAAACGTGACATCACAAATTAAAAATAGCTTCGTATTTCAAAACTGTGAGCGTCATTTATTTGGTGTATTGGTGAGAAGTTACGGTTTAGATTTGCTATTGAAAGGTGAGCTACCGCCTATGCCCGCGGCGACTGTCGCGCGTGTTCTTTGTGGGCAGGCACATACACCTTCAGACGCCACAAACAATTTATATCGAACGCGCAGGCGTGACGCCAACCAATGACACGAGATATGTAAGCGATCAAATTTAATTAAAGAATCGACTCGGTATACGTACGAAAAATTTGCGCTCTTCCCCTTATTGTCTGCCAATGGTGCGTCTTGCATGATAAATTCTTTA